>PVLA01007896.1:0-97479 GCA_004027455.1 Hydrochoerus hydrochaeris | reverse complement strand
AGAATGTCCTTCATTATTCTTTGCAGGGTTGGATTGGTGGTCACAAACTCCCCCAGTTCCACTTTGTTGTGGAAATATCTTGTCTCTCCATTAATTTTGAGAGACAGTTTTGCAGGGTACATCATTCTGGGTTGGAGGTTATTTTCTTTCAGGGTTTGGAATATTTCACTCCAAGCTCTTCTTGATTTGACGGTTTGCACTGAGAAGTCCGCTGTGATTTTGATGAATTTTCTTTTATAGGTAATCTGTTTCTTTTCTCTGACCACTTTTAATATTCTGTTCTTGTGATGGATTTCTGGGATCCTGATTATTATATGTCTGGGTATAGATCTGTTTGGGTTGTAGCTGGCTGGAGTTCTATATGCCTCATTTATCTGAACTTCACTTCCGTTACCTATGTTTGGGAAGTTTTCCTTAATTATTTCTGTGAATAGACTTTTTATTTCATTTGTATTTATGGCTGCATTTTCATTCACATATTTTATTCTTAGGTTATAAATCCTCTTGTCATCTTCTAGCCTTTGTATCGTTGCTTCCTGGTTCCTTCCTTTCACGATCATACTTTGCAAAGTCTTCAAGTTTTGAAAGTTTGTCTTTAGTTTCTGTTAAAAGGTTTTGCCAGGTTTCAATGGAGGTTTTAATTTCCTGATATTCTCTTTGGATCTGTTTCATATATTCTAGATTTTGTTTATATTCTTCATTAAAGGCGTGTCTCCTTTCTCTGGGTTCCTCTATTGTTTCATTTGTGCCTACTTGAGGATTACCCAGGACTTCTTTTATTAATCTTCTATCTTGCTTCACCTGAGTTAGAATTTCAGATTTAAATTCGATGATGAGGTCACGGATGTATTTCTTTATTTCCGATGAGGCTGTCTCTGACATTACAGGTTTGCCGCTCTCAACCTCCTCTGCATTTACCTCTGTTGGACTCACTTTCCCTGGTTCCGCAGTTGGGGACCTTTTGCTTTTTCTCTGTCTTGTCATGTTTTCAGCCCTCTTCAGACAGTTGGGTGGTGAAGGTCTCTGGGCTTTTCATATTGCTTACAGTTTTTCTGCAATGCACTTTCTAGGGAAGTACCGCCCCCCAGTCCACTGCGAATCTGCGAGTTGCATGCTGAGAGTTGGCTCCTCCCCCTATGCCAGTCAACCAATTTATGCTTCAACAAGTTTGTGTGTTCCCTGGGGATACCACTGGCCCAGAAAAGCTTCTTTCCTGGCTATTGGGTTTCAAGCAGGGGCGTGGCCCTGCCCGAGCAGATCCCACCAATCTGCTTTGGACTAGGAGTCATCAGCAGACACCATAGGGTTTTGATTCAAGCTGGCTTTGCCCAACTCCAAAATGTTGCCCAGCCAGTCCTCCCAGTTAGGGGATTCCAGTTCCCATCACTCACCAAAGTTCGTGCAGCTCAACTGGCTGTTTCCACTCCCTGCCACAGCACCTCCTCCAGTGGAGGGTCTGGAGGTTACCAACCCCTGCTCCAGCAGAGCTGTGATCTCAGCTTGATCGTGAGTCACCTGACTTTAAGATTTGCCAGTGCAGAGATTGGGGCTTGCCCAGCTCCAGCCCTCTATCCATGCTTCCTTTTCTTCTTTCTTTTTTATTATTTTTTCTTTTTCTTTTTCCTCAGTTTCTTTTTGGGTTGTGAAAATTCCTCTCCTTTTGTCTGGCTTTCTCCATGTTGCCAGATTCCAGCATCTGAGTTGTTTTTATTTATTTTTTCCTCAGAGAGGCTCTCTTTTGCTGCCACTCAGTCGGCCATCCTGCAATCTCTCCAGGAATTCTATTTTCAAAGGTAGTACACAAATGTGCATGCATCAGTCAAAATATACAGTGATGTTTCAGTTAATGAACTTAATTTTTTTACTTTTGGGGAAGATGGCTGCATTTGTATGGGGAAGATGCTGTGGTCACGTTTGTTAACATATATGGAGTTTGCAAATGGAAGCAAAATTTTGCCAAACATTTTTGCTTCCAAACCAAAGTATTTGCAAACAAAAGCATTTGTGAACCAAGGTATTATTGTATACATATACATAAAGTGGCTTGTATCTAGGTATCCTGAAGAGTCTCATGCCATTATGGGTGGGGCTTTTTGGAGGTGCCCGAATCTAGTGTGTGTGATAATGGGATTAAAGGTGTGAAGCTGCAATGAAGTGTACGATGCTAGGATTTTAGGAAGCCCACCCTGATTGTAGGTGGCACTACCCAAAGGGCAGGCAGCTGGGAGGGGATAAAAAGGAGAGGCAGGCTGCTTGCTGTTCCTGTCATTGCTTGCTGCTGGCTACCTTCTCCCTTCCCTGCTTTGCCATGGATTTTTGTTTTCCTGCTTGGTGTACTTCTATCATGGCACCATTCTTGGATCCAGTCAACCATGAGGCTGAAATTTCTACAAACTGTGAGCTCAAATAAACATTACTCCTTTAATTTTGGGGTGTTGGGTATTTTGTCTCAGCAACAAATAACTAAAACTAGATAGATAAGATACACAGATAGATAGATCTTTAATGTTCTCAGATTTTAAGATTTTAATCTATAGATTTTATGTAACTAAGCCTAGCAGTTTTTAATAGTAATTGGGCTTAACAATGTTTTGTTTAACATTTTTTTTCTTTTGGTTCAAAATTTTAATACTTGTATTTTAGTTTGGGTTGCTGGAATAACAGCAAGCAATCTTGAAGATCAGATCTGATTTTTTATTAAAGACTGGAGAGAAATAAATCAAATAAAAATGGATATGCAGAAACCAAAAGAAAGAAAGAAAGAAAGAAAGAAAGAAAGATGCATGCATATATGTAAAAATGGAGCACGTACAGTAGCTACTTTTGGAGTTTTAGGACAGTTTGCCTTGCTGAATTTTGAACTGTTCTGCTCAATACTACTGTTAAACTCAATTTGTTAAAGGCATGCCTGTTGGCTGTTGCAAGAGTCCATTTTTGGGTCAGAATGTGCTCCTTCTAGGAATTCCTTCCAGACTCAATAATGTTTAGATATACCCTTCTGTGTGTCTCAGAAACCTCCCTGGGGCCACCACTTCGTTATGGTTTAGATTAAAACAGTCCCCACAAAGTCACATATGTTGGCAGACTGATTGGATCACGAGGGTGCTATATTCATCAGTAGGTTCAGTAGTGCAATGTATCGTTAAGAGATATAACCTGGTAGATGCATTCTTGCCCCAGCTTCTCCCTTCCCTGTTACCTGGCTGCCATGGGGCAAGCAGCTAGCTGCCCTCTACTCTGCTCTTTAACGTTATTTTTGAGTTGGACCCTGTTGATCATGGCCTGAACCCACTAAAACTACTATTCAAAATTAACTTGTGGGTGTTGGGTTGGTATCTTAATGATAGAAAAGTATCTATGACAGATATTGGTACAAGAAGTGGCGTTATTGCTGTGAATGTGTATGTCCATGAGATTTGGAAACCTATGGAACTGCTGGGTGTGGAGCCCCGCACCTGTAACTGCAGTACTAGAGAGGCTGAGAGAGGAGAATTGCCATGAGTTGGAGTGAGTTCAAGTTCAACCTGCACCTCCGATGAGATCCTGTCTCAAAAAAAAAAAATTAAAAAAAAATATGATAGGGAAAGTAACCTTTGGTTTGCAGAGGAGTTTGGAGATTCTGGGTAGAGAAAGCTTACAAAGCTATAAACTGAGTAAGCAGAGATTAATGAGAGATTCATAGTGGAGCCCAGAAGTCAAGAATACTGACAGGAATGTGGGCATTATAGGCCAGGCTCCGGAAATTACAACTGAGACCAACTATTGGCAGTTGGACTAGAAGCTATGTGTTACACACCTATAGAAAATGTATTCATGTTGCCCATGTCTTGAAATGTCTCAAGAGACTTAGATTAAAGGTGTAGAGTACTTAATCTTGTGGTAGGAAATTACAAAGCAACTCAGTCTTCAGGCTGTGGAATGGGTACTGCTGGATGTTTTAGCCAGATCTATAGTGATAATGAGGAACATGAAACCTGTAAAGAATTTGCAGTTTCATTAGTAGGAAAGCTGCAAAGCTGGAGTCATGAGAAACATGTTTAAATAGCAACATTAAAGAAATCTAAGTACTTTGTAACAGAATACTAGGAAAGATGGCTTGAAGGCACCTCTGGAATCAGCAAGAGCTTACCCTTCACAGGTCAGAGTACAAAATTGAAAATGTTTCGTTCATTTGAGAGAAGAGCTTCTCATTCCCCTGTTTGAGAATGGATGCCTAGGAAATTGGTTCTTCAGAATTTGTTTCAAAATATTCACACATCCAGGAACTGAGAGGCCTTTGAGGCCATGGGACAAGAGGTCCAGGCTACTATTTAAGCTAGTGGCATCGTGTCTTCGCATCATACAATGGTGTAAGTCTTACAAGCACGCAGAATGCAAGAATTTTAGGATATGGAGCCTTCCATCCAAATATAAGAAAGCATAGGAAGATGGAATGTGCCCCAAAAGGCAGTCTGTGAATTGTGTGAGTGTAACCAAAAATGTAGTGACTACAGGAAGTTGGAAATGCCATGAAAGTGGAACAGAACTGAGGAAAGCCACAGACAGTGAGGAAAAATAGCCCAAAGAGAGGCTATTAGGGCTTCAACAGGCAATGCCTTGGGGGTGGTGCCTCCCTGACCCTTTGGAATTCACATCTTGCTGCAACTTGTGGCAAAGGATTTAACATAGAGAGAATGAATGAAAAAAAAAAAAAAAAAAAAAAAAGGACAGGAAAACTGACTCTAAGATCAGTATCCCTGCTTGAGACACCCAGGGTTCATTTTAGTTAATTTGGGGAATTAGGGAAATTCTGTAGCAGACTAGAAAAGCCCCACATTAATTGCCAAAATCTGTTCCTGGCGGCCTGGTTCCTTGTTTTTAATAATAATGAAAATTAAAGTACAAATTTACCAGAAAAACTTTTAATTAAAAAGTAAGAGAAAGTGGCAAGGGACCTCTACCATAGGAAGCAGACAAAAGTCAGACCAAACCTTAACAAAGGAGAGAAAAAATAAAAGAAAGAAAAACTAGAAAAGGACTCCAATTTAAGTAACTCTCTTACTCTTTTATTCTGATCTGCCTGACCTTCATCAGCTCCCCAGAATAGACTGTCTTATCATTTTTTCTTACTTGCTAGCAAAAACTTTTTTCCTGTAAATGTGTGTTTTAATTTTGATTTTTATTAGGTAAGCAAGGACTCATGCTACCTGGTGACACAAATACGGGATTTCTTTACTACCTTCAAATATATTTCATTCTCTTCTAGAATATTCCTCTTGAGGTTAATGATATAGTTACATCTGACTCTTTAAACCTCATTCGAACCAATCTAACTAGGAATAGCTTCATATTTGACCACTGGTAAGCAAAGATGTGTCAATAGTCACTGAGTCAATTGGGTAGTCATGCTTGCTTCTATCAGTTAGCATTTGATGTATATGCATACCCAAGATCCCACACACTTTCATTCTTCTTCTGCACAACAGCTAAGAGGAAAATTATATTTCATAAAACACTTCCAATTGTAAAAGTAATTTTGGGTTTGCATTTTTTGAAAAAGGCCTTGTACCTAAAAATGTTCATATTCATCTTACTTAAGAGGAAGCTAAAGTTCAGTGAATGTAATAAGTTTTATTACGAAGAAAGGAAATAGAATCAGTATCTCCATTTATCTGTTCTCTCTGTGTCTCTGTATCTCTGTCTCTGTCTATATCTCTCTGTTTCATTTTTACTCTTATTCTATTTCTATATGTTTTAGTAAGCTGCAGTTCACATTCCATACAATTAATTCATTTAAATTATTTAATTCAGTGGCTGCATAGTCATAACATTATGCAGCCATCACGCAACTAAGTTAGGAAATTTTTACCAACTCAAGATGAATTTCACAATCTTTGGTAATCACTCCTAATTTCCCATAACCCCCCCAATCAGCAGCCTGAAGTAAACATTAATATATCTTCTGCCTACACAGGTCTGCCAATTCTGGCTATTTCATGGAACTGGAGTCATAAAATATATCTGTGTCTGGTTTCTTTTATTTAGCATAAAATTTTCAAGTTTGACTCATCTTGCAGTATTTATTGATGCTTCATTTTTTTAATTGCTGAGTTATATTTTACCATATGTATATATCTCATTACATACATTAAATCAGTTAGCAATAGTTGTCATTCTCATTTTGGGGAACTGTAAATAATGTTCCTGTGAACATTTATGTACAACTGTTTGTGTGGATTTATTTTTCCATTTCCCTTTGTATTTTGAATAGAGTCATTGGGCCATCTGGTAACTCTGTTTAATATTTTAAGGAACTATAAAACTTTTCAAAACTTGGAGCATCAATTTATAATCTCAATATTCTTTAATTATGGCATTGTTCATGATTATACTTATAGAAAGCATATTTAGTAAAAGCAATGAATAACTATTTAAAATGTTTCTTTTAGCAATTATTAATAACATGAAAATAGTGAAGAGCAGGTTTTTATGCAGATCTAAAATTTCAAGTAAACAGAATAAATTCTTGGGAGCACGATTGCCGGATCATGTAGTAGGACTGTGTTTTGTTTTAAAAGAAATTGTCAAAGTACTTTACAACATGACTGCACCATTTTGTATTTCCATAAATTCTCATGTCTTCTCTTTCAACATGTGGGATTAGCAAATGCTCTAGATTTTAGCCACTCCTGGGGTATGTAGTGGCATCTGTCTATTATTCTAATGTGCAATTTCCTAATGACATACATAGTTATTCTTGCCATCTATATATATCTTTGGTGATATGTCTATTAATATCGTCTACAATTTTTACCTCAGGTAGTTTTTAAAAAATGTTTTTTGAGCATCTTATTGTGAAAAGTATAAGAGTTATATCTAGATTCACAGTATGGCATTATGAGTGTTCAGTTGTTCCAGCACCTTTTGTTAAAAAAGATTATACTTTATCCACTGAACTGATTTTGCTCCTTTGTCAAAGATAACTTAAGGAAATTTCTGGGCTCTCTTCTGCTCCTTTCATCTACCAAATGTTTGAAAAAGAAATTATTCCAGAAATTATTTCTTCCAAAAGAGGGAAGCAAAAGTAATACATCCTAGCTACCTCTTGTGGCCAGCATTACATTAACCAGAGCAAGATATTACAAGAAAGAAAGACCACAGACTAATACCCTTAATGAGTATAGATAGAAAAATTTCCTTCATGGATGCAATCCCACAGCAATGGCTTAATTTCCTTCCATGAGGCCCTGTCTTGTAAAGGTTCCATCACCTTCTAGTAGCTTTACAGGTTGGTGACAAGTCACATAGGACTTTGAGAATCATTTAGCATCTAGATTCTAATAATGACCGAAATTTTGCTGGTTAATATATATGATAAAAGCATAAAAAGAAAATGATATCTATATGAATTGAAATTGTGTATTACATGCTCTAAGGTTTCAACCACTTCATTCCTGCCTGCTATCTGCATTGGTATAGAGGGAATAAATGATAATATTTTACTTCTATCTAGTTGCATTTTAAATTTCCTGAAATGTGGATTATGCATTATGACTCTGTCAATAGAAACCACTATTTTAAGTTAAAAGTTTATAATAAATCCTACATATAGAATTCTTATTAGTCATCTTGATCATCCTATTTAATTGATTCTCTGAATAGCAAATTTTTTCTTACAGAGTCCTCAGTTATAAAGTATGGTCTCATTTTTTTTCTCAAAATAATCATTCCTAATGATTACATCATTAGGAATTTAATAATTGAACAAAATGATTTCTTACACATAACTAAAATCATAATTTCATGTTTGTATATATCTCACTATATTCTTTTAGGTACATATTGTTTCATAAAGTTGTTTATTTTTAAAGTGTCAGAAATTTCTGGATATGCTTGGATATCTACTAAACAAAAAGAGAAAACTGAAAAGCTATTTTTGTGAAGACACATACAGAAAAATGTATATCATATGTAGATTCTTAACATTCACATTATAACCACACATATCTGCCTTACATTTTGACACACAATCTATTTTTTTAACTTGTCTATTCTGAATTTATTGAATTTTGAAGCAATTTCATCCCTTGGTTTCTGTTTTGTCCAAAATTATTGATAATGATGATTATTGAAGTAAACAGTCATTTTTCTATAAAAACTATTAGATTTTTTTCTCACATTTGGATAATCATTGGTATAAGATATGCCAGAGGAAATGCCAAGATCATTTCATTACATAAAAATCTGACAAATATAGATAGACAGGCATGCAAAGAGCAACCTCATATGAATTTTTATTTAACTTACCAATTATCATTTTAAAGGGCAATTTAGTGTTTGAAAAAAAGAAGAAAAATTATTCTGGTTTGCAGTAGATTCTGTAACAATGTTTGCTAAGTCACAACCATACTTTAGGGAGAAAAAAGATGTAATTTTTTTTTTTTTACTTTTATAGAATTTGAGGCATATATTTAACAAAATTTTATGGACAATGAAGAATGGTGGAGTTTAAATATTCTAAAATAAAATAATTAATTAAAATATAAAATTAAAATTTAACTGATAAAATGTCCTCTCAGTTTTAGAAACCTAACTTTTAAAGTCTAACTTATAAAATGCTTTCTCATCTTTTAAGATTTTATTCACTCACTTGCTCATTTGAAAAAGTAAAATTTTTTCTAATGATCTTGAAACTTCATAGTTAATTCCAATGCATTATAGAAAAGTTTTATTACTATCCTGAGGTTCTTCTCTTTATCTAATTTTCTTGTTAACTGTCATTGCTTCAGAGGTGCTGCAGCAGGATTAAGACAAGATACAGTGCACCCAAGCTTCAGTGTCTCTCAGCTTTTCTGTTTCAGTTCTTCAGAATAATTGGCCAATCCCATCTTTTCCAAGGCTCATAGATTGCAGGTAACTAAGTACCTTAGTTACTTTTTTTTTTTTTTTTTTGCTGGGACAAAAATACCTGATACCCAAAGTTAAAGGAGGACAGATTCATTTAGCTCACAGTTTGTAGAGGTTTTAGTTCATCGTCAGCTGGCCCCATGATAAGCAGGAAGTGACAAAGCAACCTTAGCAGCCCCTTTTATACTTTATCTAGGCTACTTGAATTAGGAAATGCCAAGTCACTCAATGGACTGAGCTGGTAAGCACCTACCCTTATTCCTAGCACCCTTAATCCCAGTACTGCATCATCAATCAATCACACACTGGATTAATCCATCTCTAAAAAATCTTCACTTTTGATTGCATGAGGCTTGTGGAGGAAATCTAGACACAAGCCATAACACTAAGTAAACAATCTATGAGTGACCACCATTGTGTCATGGCCACTCCTGATTCACTTAACCATTATGTGGAGTTTTGTAGTATAGAAAATATACCTGCTGCCTTTCAGAAGCCTCTGAAAAGTGCACTTTTGTGTGAGGAACTTTAGGCAAGTAAGCACTTAAACTGTTCCTATTGCAGACTGTTGAGCTATGGCAGTTCTGAAACAGCTTTCATTTTCCAAAAGGTCTCTCCTGGGAAAGTTTGAAGTGCATGGCATTGCTTTGATGGGGTAGAAAAGATTTGTCAAGTGCTCAGTTTCAGGCAATACAGGGGTGCTCCTCTTGAGGACCTCACCTACCAATTATGCTGTTTTAAAGCACTTAAAGTCATAGCAGCTTGCTATTTCCTTCTTTCTTATTTATTTCTTGCCAAGTGAGATCAGATGGGAAAGTAGTGTGCATTTGCTGAATCCCTTTAAATATGTGTGTGAGTGAAAAATATAGTTTGTGTTTAAATTTAAAAAATCATTACAGTAAAAGACATCCCCATTAATTCTCCTCAAAATACATCCTCTACCTTCAAACACTTCTATCCATCATTCTCGCCAACTTCTGGAACAGTTCTGGGAGTCCCCTTTCATCAGTATCTTTAGTTGCACCATTATGGCTGCCTCAGTGTCCTAAATCAATTCAAAATGTTACTTTTCACGGTCATTTTGAATTTGGGGATGACCCAGAAGTCACAGAGAGCCAGATCTTTTGCATAAAGCAGATGAGGACACACAGCAATGTTTTTAAGAGCTTGCTTTTCATTAGGATGGCCCTTAGCAAAAGCATTCACAGTATCTTTGGCCATACAATTCCTTGCAAAAACACAAAAGAGAACTCTCAGAACCACTTAGGAAAATGGCAGAAATGATGAGATAAGTGTATTCAAAGTGAGGAGAAGTCTTTTGGTGGGGTTAATGGCAGTGTCATTTATCAGTTTCTGCTCTAGATCCCCAATTTTCCAAATGAGTGCATGGAGGAGGTTAAATAAAACAGCGGAGGTTAAATAAAAAGAGACAAATTGTATAATTTTAGGGGCTTCATCCAGGAGGATCAAAACCCTTTAGCTGAGCTCGTGACTCCAAGGGTCAAGACCCCATCTTCTCTGGATTAGCCTACTTTATTAGGACACCCTCCCACCCCACCCCCACCCACGACAAAGGGTGAGAAAACTAAGAAAAGGCAGGAAATGAGCAGGACCCGGGGAGTCTCCAAGTTGTAAATTAGGCCAATTTAAGAGAACCATCTTATCTGCAAGATAACAGTCATGGTAGAATGGAGACTATAGGTGTAAACTTCCTTTAACTGCTGTTTCTATTTACTTAATTAGTGGAGGAGCCAGGGTGTCTTCAGCTGTGGCCTTATCTTGCCCTTTGAGGTGTCATTGGCCTCATTGATTACTACAAACCTCAGCCAAGATCGGTGATTCATAGAGGTTCACTTACTATGAATCAGTTCTCCTCTGCCAGGCAAGGGGCCGAGGCCTAGGACAGACTCATAGAAAGCCAATTAGTAAAACATAAATCCTGCTTCATAGTGGTCTCCAACAGTCATTTGCCCTAATAATGTTTTAATTTAAATATTCACCATAGCTTTTGTTCACCTCTTGTATATAAAAAAGTTTATCATATAAGTGGATTTATTTACTTTCATAGTTTCAGAAGATGGACTAACTTGGTTAGAACACTCACACTTTCCAGTGAAGATCACTGCGTTTGCATTCAGTAAACAGAATAAAAAGACTGGCCAATCAGTATCTATTGTGGCCCCTTCAAAGAGAGAACACAGACTTGTGGATGCATCTTAATTTAGAGGGACAGTTAACAAGCCTTGCAGGGAGTGAGGCAGGTGGGAATATCTCACCTGGAAGTGACAAGGCAAGTAGAATTTGAACTGTAAATCAAAACTTCTTTATTCACTTATTTTATTGCTTTAGAGATATTTTATCTTCACATTTGATTTTAAGTAGAGAAGAACTGCTAATGCAGTCTGTAGGACAGGGTAAGAGGATTTGTGTAGAAGAGAAAGGAATTTGCTGAGATATTGTGCTCAGTTCTCATGATGAATCCTGTTGGTTGTATGTTTCCAAGTAGAAACGCAGTATTTTAAATGTGTTGCCAACTTCATTTAGAATTTTTTTCTGCCCCAAGGTGGTAAACATTTAAAATATATGTGGGAAATGTATTATGTAAAGAAGTCCTTTGATTTCAAGTGCTTTTCATATTTTTTGAGGAAAACTATATATATACTTTTGTTATATGAATTATAGCCCCTGATGCATACTTCTTTGAGAGGAAGTAGTTCTTTGAGTTTTAAGGCAGAAAATAAAATATAAATTATGTACATATCTTTGGGATAGTAGACTTAAGTCATAATTTAGACAACTCAATACATTTATTTGTTCATTTAGCAGTATCTGTAAGGGAAAAGAATTAGAAGATTTTACCAGCAAATATTTAAAAATGGTCCAAAATTACCAAAGCAGCAGCACATGGAAAAAACAATGACCATCTTTTCTTTTTTCCTCCAAATTTTATATCTCTCAACTGGTATTTCTTCCTTCTTTTTCTGTATAAATTTTCCTTGTAAACAAAAGAATTAGATAATAGAATATTCCCTTAAGTCTGCAGAAAAACTAGGGTTTGGGAAGACACTTTTACAAAAGGATTTTTTTCTTACCTCTTACTAGTAAACCTATTTTTCTTCAAAATTCGCTAAATTTTGTCATACAATTGCCAAATTTCTTCAAAATTTGCCATACAGTTGAGATTTCTCAACGGGCTCATAGTGAACTTGCCATAAAACAACTTTCTGGTCTACTGTTTTGCCTCCTTTCCTGCCATAGGTAATTTTGACAGTGTCTCTACTTTTTTTTTGCCCAAAAAAGGAGTCTGAGCCATAAAGCCATAGCACACAACACGCTCCCCACCTCCCAGTGTCTGTCACGGAGGCCTCCTGAGAGCAGCGTGTGGGTGCTGCTTGCCGGCAGGGCTGCCACAGGTGCTCCTGCAGTTGGTGGCTGAGGTCGCTTCACTGAGGCTATGCCAGCTGGCTCGCGTACTGCAGCAGCCCCAACACGTGTCACGGCCTACAGCTTCTACAAACATCTGCGCTTCTGGTGTCATCTCCTTTCCCTGTCCATGTGATGGCACCAGCCCTCCTTCCCTTTCTCATTGCCAGAGCTCTTCTGATGCCCCATGCTTTCAATATTTTTGTAGGTTTTAAGAAAAGAGCTTTCCGTTTTCATCTGTTTTTATATTCTAGGCCTCCTGTCCAAGAATCAACATATGAATTTTAAGGCTCAGTTGGAGAACAACTTGAGCAACAGATTTCAAGCTGTATTCATTCCAATTTTCCCAATATCAGGACGCTACCATCTTTGAACAAAATTTGTACATTGTTACTTTTTCTTAGGATATGGAATATCTAAATTTTCATATACACAGTGTCCTTGAATAACTACAAAAACCACCTAGCCACGTTCAAGCATCCCGCAGTGCTAGGCTGAACATTGAAGAGATTTAAATTGAGAATGTTGATAAACGATAATCAAATAATACCAACTTTTGGATCTTATTTATTCTGGTGTATTATTTATTTAAATTAGTAGCTAAGGTTTTATATGTTTAATCTTAGCAAAAGGGAGAAAGTAAGTAGTTTTTCTGAAAAATGGTTTCTTTTCTTGTGACTGACTGAAAAGTGTGCTAATGTCAGAATTTCAACTGGATGTCTCACCTTAAATGTAGATCATGAATCAAAGGTATAAATGGATTGGTCAATATAATGTAAGCAAAAAATCCTTATTTAATGAAGATAACTGTTAGAACATATATAAGTTATATCTTTTGGTTGGGCCCAGGTCTTAACAGGAAACAAGACAGTGGGAAAAAAGCCTCCCATCAGTGAAGTGGCAACCTCAGGTAAAAGAAACTAAGAAGACACTGACTGTTTCCTAACTGGTAGAAGAGGATTTGGATGAGGGCTGGAGAGTGCTGACTAAGAGACTTGGACACAGACAAAATTATCATCTGGAAATAACAGATCTAGCTTCAGCTGCAGGACCTTCCAACGTTAACACAAGAATGAGTGCCAAAATTGTGCCTCATTACAGAAGAAGGTACCAACAACACAATGCTGGCCAAACATCACATATCCTGATAATAAGATATGTAATTATTCCTATGGCATTTTGGGGAGGATGTACCGAATGCATAGTAAAAAAAGATTGTCCCTTCTTTCTTTGTCTGCTAGCACAAAATAAAGAAATCTCATTTGTTCATTTGTGTGGTTTGTTTAAGGCACCAGATTCAGTATGAGTTAGTGAAAATTTTAAAAGGTCTTCTGTAAAATGTCAAAATTCTCCAGCATATATACTGCAAAACGTTTTCTAATTCCTCTCAAAGTCTAAATCTTCAAACATTCCATAGCTAGAGTCACACTTTTAAAAAAAAATCAATGGAATAATTGTTAGGTTTCTTTGTAAGAACATTTGTATAAAGACATAAAATGTGCCTATTAAAACATCATATATATCATTTTCAAATGACCTGAATCATCTAAGTTCTAAAGCAAGCAATGTTTTGTTAAATGTTTAATGACTGCTGCAGCCAGCACATCAGTTAATGACATCAGGTTATGATTAGAGTTAAGGTTTATACTCCATGTGCACATTTTACTGTATTTTAGAGCCTCTTGTAAAGATCAGTGACTATAATATATTCCATTTTAGGTGGCTGCATATGAAATGCTTCTGCGTGGTGTTAAGATTTACTGGTTTACTGATTGAGAGATCACAGTCCTAAATCCAAATTTGCCTCTGGACACATGAAATACAATAGGGAAGTCATTTAATCCCATGGAGCCTCAGTTTTGCTATTTGAAAAATGAGAGGCTCTATTAGAAAGTCCTTTTTGATCTTAAATAATCCTATCTTGGATTATAATTTTTGTTTAAATTTTAAATTTAAATTTCACGTTATTTAACCGCTCCTTCTGACATTTTCTTCTTTGTGTCCATACGAAACAAGTGCACTGAATATTACTGTGTATGGAAGTGCCCTGAATAATCTCTTCATATAAAATATTAACTAGGCCTGACAATCTTTGCATGGTTGTGGTCACTACTCACTGAAGAAACAGGCTCTCAGGGAGCAGAAACCTTCCTCAAATTTTGCTGTAACTCTAAGCTTTGAAAATAGGTCTACATAACTTTTAAATTCTTATTTCTTTGACTAAAACAATTTTTATTAATCACACAAACCACTTATTGGCATCCAAATGCTCCATCTGAGTACAATCATCAATTGCATCATTGTTTCCAAGAAAAGTTACTAACGCTTTATGGTCCACTCTTCAGAATGGGGCTCTGGGGGAAATTTTAAAAGGAAAAGGAGCAAATCCTTATGAGAGCAAGCATCATGGATGACTTGTCAACAGTAATGCAAACAGAAAGCCAGTGCTGTGCATAGTAATCAAAAGCACATATTTCCATATCTAACTGACAGTCTACATTGGGAATGCCTGTAGAAATATACTGTGACATAATTCTGAAATATTAATCTATTTGCTCTCTCTTGCTTCCAAACATTTTTTGTGCTTGCCTCCAAGCAGTCAGAAACATTCATGGAGGAGAAGGAAGATCGTTACACAGAAAGAGAAACCACTGATATTCAGTGTTTTGGCATAAAACTAAGCTGTTTAGACTTAACAGGGAATTTCTTGTAGTCAGAAACACATAAGGATTCTGGGGAGAATCCCTATTGGTTCCCAGTCTTGTGCAAAGTAAATGACAGCAGAAACTTTGCACTCTATCCCCTCAAAGCTGCCTGTAGAGTATGTAGGACCCTCTGGAAAGGACTGAGCCAGAAAAAAATATCCTTTAGATTTATGTCTGAGATCCTAGGCTCAACTCCCAGAGGCCCTCACATAAAACAAATCAGAATTAGAAGAGTGAAAACATTGTGGTGTGGAAAACCTCCCAGAATTCAAGTTGGTCTCTTGGTAGGATAAAAGCAAGGCAGATCAGAACAGCAATGTGGATGCTGTCTAATCTAAATTGACATTTGAAGTATAGCCAACAAGAGAGGAATATAATATGCATTCTGAACTTAAACAATACTAGTTCAAATAAGAGCTTTAAATAGCAACCATAGGTAAAGGGTATAATATTCAAAATGTCCGAGATCAAATCCAAAATTATTCAACATAACAAGAAACAGGAAAATCTCAAATCAAAAGAGCAAATATAAAAGATAACAATGCCAATAAAAGCATAGATATTAGAGTTGTCTGTCAAGAGCATTAATGTAGATAATGTAAAAATGCTCTAGTAAACAATCATAAATAGTCATGGGATCTATGAAAAATAGGAAATATCAGCAAAGAAATACATTACAATAACTGAAACTATAAATACTTAGGTTATACTAGATAAGCCCATTTATATAAAAGAATTCTCAAAACTCAAGAGAAAGAGCATAGGCCGGGGATTTAGCTCTGTCACACAAATGCCTGCCTGGCAAACACAGTCATGAGTTTGATTCCTGGTACAAAACAAAACAAAACAAAACAAAACAAAACAAAACCTCAAGAGAAAGAGCACAAATAATATAATTTAAAAAACATTTAAAAGACTTAATTAGACTTAATAAACAGAATATACAGATGGGATAAACACATGAAAATATGCCTAATATCATGAGCCATTAATTAGGTGCAGTTAAGAACTCCAATAGTTACCACTTCACATCTATTGAATTTCTGAGTCTCAGTATGCTATCAAGAGTTCTGATAAAATTGAGGAATAACTTGCTAGTGGAATGTATAATGTTACAAATATTCTGAAAAAATGTTGGGCATATTCTATAAATTTTACCATACATTCACCATAAACAATCCCATTCCTGAATATTTAGCATAGAGAGATGAGAGTTTGTATTCATGCAAATACCTATTCATGAATATATGAACATTTATAGCATCTTATTTGTAAAAGTAAAAAGTCAAAAATAATCCAAATATCCTTAAATTGGTGAACAAGTAAACTAACCATGCAAAATTATTCAATAATGAAAAAACCACACTATTGATGCCTGCTACAATTTGGATAGACTCCAAGAGAATTATGCTGAGTTAAAAAGCCAATATCAAAGGAATATGTATAGTGTAATTCTATTTATATAGCATTGTCAGAAGAACTAAATGGCAGTAACAGAGGACATATGAACATATAGGGTTTTCACAGAGTGTGAAAAGAATGAATTAGCACGATGGAATTTCTTTGCTATCATAGAGTACCCTATTTTGGTAAAGGTGATGATTATCATATAAATATATATGATAAAATTTTATAGAATTATGTATACAAGGAGCAATTTTTTAAAGTTTAAGATATATAAATGTATTCTATACTTAACAGTACTATTATATTAATATTCTTTTCTTGGCTTTAATCTTTATACTCTAGTTACATAAGATGTTATCACCAGAGAAATAGAGGTAGAGGCAAATAGGAATTCTGCCTGTAGTAACATAATTACAAGTCTATGAACTATCTAAACATGTATTGTATAATTACTTAACTTACTATTGATAGAACAGGTAGATGATAAAGCTGATTCAACAGGCTGTGAGACATGTTTATGAAGTTTATAAGAATACTGAAAAATTTTACTGCTGTCTTAGTTACTTTTTCATTGCTGGGGCAAAACACCATTACCCACAGGTTAGAGGAAAGGTTTATTCTAGCTCAGTTTGTAGAGTCCATAGTCTGCTGGCTTCAAGGCAAGGGATGACAGGAGAGAGGCACTGCAGAGGACTGCAGAGTCTTCTTTCTGTTTTCCCCTTCTTATTCCATTCAGGCTCCAAGCCTATTGGTTAATGGCATTCACCAGGATGGGTCTTCTGTCTTCAGTAAATCCATTCAGTTACACCTAGATCTATGCTAAACCAATCAGGGTACTCGTCGATTATCACACACTCACTATTCAGCCACTCTCAAAAGCCCCAAATATGAGTGTACAAGACTTTGGGAGGACACCCAGATATGAGCCATAATGATTACTAAATTAGATATAAAGATATTTAAAAGACAATATAACTAGAAAAGTTGGAGATATATAGCTATAGCTGTAGATATATAGATGAGAGATAGATATAGATGGTATAGATATCGATAAATATAGATGTGGATATACTTCTTTTGACAAAAACATTTGCATTTTTACTGAGAAAAATAAACTATAATTTCTTGTGTTTTCACAATAATGTTTCATTCTTATAGGCCAGGGGCCATGCTGAGCTTTCAGTAAGTCAGTTATATTCATTTTAATAGTCAAATGAACTCTGGGCAGATTCAGCAGACAATGCCCCAATATGGCATTGATAAGATGAAAAAAATCATTCAATTTTGTTTTCTTATTTCCAAGTTTTGGAAATATTTCCTAATACTTTCAGAGGGTATTTTTATTTGTTTTTGTTTTGCCTCCTGGAAAAAGTATATTAGCTGATCTCTTGGTATCCACAAAATGGCTTTTCTAGATGGTTGCTTGCTCTTTACCTATGGCCCACTGAGTAAAAGTCGGTTACCCTTGTTCCAAGAATACAGAGTATGTGTCAGAGTGGCTCTACGGTTATAGTCTCGGCACATGGCCCAGGAGCATGTTCTTGGATTTCTAAAGAACAGAGTTAGTACAGAAGAAAAGCCTCAACACTAGAAGCTGAGTGGAAGCTCACTATTAGAAAAGTACCAGTGTCCATTATCCTTTGTGGAGTATCCCAATAGCCAGAGGTAGACAGAATTCAACTGTGTCTAACAAAATATTAAAAAACTATTTCTAATCTTCAATTTTTTGGGGAAAAAAGTTACTCTACCATAGTGTCAATTGTATTAGTAGAAATAAAACTTCGGAATACATAACAGACATCAGATTCTAGACACACAATGAAAATAATCCTACAGTTTTTATCAGTGAACTTATGTTATCGCCATAAGCTTCTAGGATAAAGAATATCAGGGTGTTGATTGGAGGTTGTCTCCTGTCATTCATTTTTTGCTCTTGGATGTGGATAGTAGACCAGGGGAAAATATCAGAATTACTCACTAAAAACAACTAGCAGAGGGTACTTCAGATATGTGCATTTCTAATTAAACAAGAGCATGAACGTTTCAATTTTTTCTGTTAATTGTAGTGTGTTTGATTTCTCTAGAGAAACTTAATTCTGGTAAACAATTTTCCTGAATGCTTTCCACGCAGATTCTAATGTATTGACACTGAAAGAATTATCCAATTATTATGTGGATAATTATGGGTTGTTGTTAGTTTTAGACTGATTACACTGATGGTTTATGGAGTAGAATCAGTATTTGGCTCGAATGTCTTCACCTAAACAGGCAAATTCTACCTAGGGATCAGAACTATAGATTAGAAAATATTCCAAGCAGAAGCACATGCAATAATTATTCAGTTAATTCCCTCTGTCACTCAGAGTCACGGTGTTAGACACTAAGCAATGCTAATTATAGCTGCAGCATGTGTACTGTTGTTGCCATGTTTTAAATTCATGAGAATTTTGTTGTCAACACACAAATACAGAAATATCCTGAATTTATTTTGCAGACAATTCTTCAGTGTTTCAGCAACAAAGGCAAATAAAATTTATTTCCATACAAATATAATTACAATATGATACCTGAGAAAATGAGTGACATTTCATAAATTAGAAAAAATTAGAAATTCAAAAATGCTAATTTTTGATAAAGCCAATTAACATGCACTAGAATTAAATGCAATCTTTGACTTCATCAAATGATTTTCCATTATTTTTTATTGTGGCATTAAAATTCAAAATGTGAAAAGAAATACAACATTCAAGAAATACTAATCATGACAAGAAAAGAACGAATTCAGGTTTCCCTTCAGAGGTAACTTCTAAATAGGTGACTGGTAAATAAACTCTTTTCATCTACCACTTCTGAGATGCCTGTGCTGTCAATGTTCTCTTCTATTTTATTTGAAATCTAAGCTGTTGGGAACTTTCTAAATTTATCCTTTGATTCTCTATACCATGTCTTTTTGAAATCATGGTAGAGAGGGTTTTAAAAAGAGATTTATCCAATATAAAATCACAAAATAAAGAATATTTCTATTGCTCCTTAGCAAATGAGATTTTTATAAATATTTGAAAATAATAGAAAATATTATTGATGCTTACTCACTACAATGATTAAAAATAAGCTTACCCTTTTTAGAAACTTGATGTATTTGCTAACACTATCCTATAAGATAGTGACAGCAAATGTATTAGAGCTTTTAGTGATTCAGATAGCCTGCTGCTTCTTGCTTTTGAAAGAGATATATAAAGTTAAGAAATTTGTTAAGTATATAGACCATATAGTATCTATTTCAATCAAAAGAAGCACTGCATAGTCTACTGTTTCACAAAGAGAGATAAAATGAGGCTTCCCACTATGTTAAAACAAATTAAATTTCATTAAATTTTATTAAAATTCTTAGTATAATATGAATCATATTTTTCACCCTTTCCAACCCTTGCCAGCAGAAATAAGAACTATCCAATATTTGAAGCTAACCATTATCATGTGTATTTTCTATTTTTAAGTATAGGTTCATACTTCATATATATAAGATATTTGTAAGTATATTATTATAGTAAGAGTCACATGCTATATATACTTAACCTTTTGATCAAACTTACATTTATGAGATTTACTCACATATCAAAAGATGTAATACTATGTTACTAATTTTTACTTGTTTATATGATTTATTTTTTGTCATGTATGCTATGCAAATGCTCATTTTCATTGCAGAGAATGCTGCTAAAATCATTCTAGTAAAAATATACTTTTATAGACATGCAAAACTTTAGAGTATCATAAAACAGTACTATATTTACTTCTGATGATACAAAAATTCCATGGTACCTCAATAATGGATAATTTTAAGTATAAATTTCCATGTCACTAGTTTCTATATGAACAGATGCATATGTGGTCCTTTAATAAAAGAATTGATGTCTTTATAATAATTATTTTGATTAATGAGGCTGATTTTTCTTTTTAGTTACTTAAGTCTTCAATAGGTTTCAATATAATTCTGTAAAGTTTTTCTTAAAATCTTTCCATATATTTGATATTTATTCTTAACCACATTGAACAACTTTTAAATTTTGTTTTAAATATTTGTGATGATATATACTAAGGTGATTAATCACTGTATCGGCTAAACTCAAGCAAGTATTTTTTCTATAAATTCTCTGGGTTTTTTGTGCAAAACAAACAAATCTTCAAATAATGGTGACTAAGTTCTCTTCTCACTTTTGAACTAATCAAATATTTTAATCCTTTTTCTTGCCTAATTTCAGTGGTCAGAAAGTATTAAAATTTTGAAGCTGTATTATGAAATGCAGATTTTTTTTCTCATGGTGTTTTTTATTTGTCTTTGGAGGTTATACACTAAACATGTAAATGTTGGTTCAATTTTTTCTACTATTAAGTCTAGTCAGGCTTCCTACTTTTAAAAAAGTTTTCTATAGTAAATTTTAACAATATTCCATTGTTTTCTAAATTTTCAAGTTAATTTACACGACGTTATTTGTGACATAGCAGGTTGTTAGGCTGGGACTCTTGTCTCAGACCTAGCTGCAACCTCGCAATGAATAACACAATAGCTATCAAGTACACCACTTCCTAAGGCAAGTTAGCACCTAGGATTGACAGCGTTTTATTTATTGTCCACTGTTATGGTTATAAAGTTACTAGGTTCTGAGGAAAGCATCCCCATCCACAGAAAGATTTATCTATGTGTCCTTCCTCCTCTCTTTGTGTGAGAGAGAAGCAATTTCCTTTTCCTTTCCTTATTAGGGTGAGTGAAGAAGCTGTTGAGAGAGCCAGACAGAGATGTTTGGAAATTCTCCTTGAGATTATGCGGGGAGTGATGCTTAATCCTCACAGGGTATAATTAAATGCAAGACATGGTCTGAAACTGACATGGTAATTAAAAAGAAATTTGTGTCTGGATGACCAAAGGTTGTGTTCAACTGAAATCCAGCTGCGCCACAGTTGGGGGCGGAGGCAAATGTGTGTATCCATAAAAAAGGAGATTGCCAAGAATAACTGAAAGGTGCTCAATCCAGGGGAATCCTCCAGAGAAACTGTACAGTTTAGCTAAAAACTCAAGCACTGAGGGGAAATCATACCAGGCCTAACAGGAAAGGTTTCTTTCATCCGGGGATCCATAGTGGTGGATTTTTGAGAAAGTTATAAACATGCTCATGAAATAAAGACCAAATAAGAAGGCATCTGTCACATCCAGAGGTAAACTATTAGTCACATAAGCAATTGTTCTTTTCCCTTTGTCTTCTTTTCCCATTAATGTCCTCCCTAAAGAGAAAAACTGCGGCTAATCAATGGTGAAAAGGGGAGCAGGGAAGAGACTACCATCTTTCTTCACTCCTACCACTTACCAGACACCAAGTGGAAAAGGAAAAGAAGTGTTTACAAAGATCAGGGCATTCACATTGCGTTAGCCCGGACTTGGTTTTCGTTATTAATAGGATGAACTTTTTTTTAATTCCTGAGAAACCACAATAAGTATAGGACTTGCTAGAGCTCTTTATTTTCCAATGGATAAACAAAACTTTTTTTTTACTACATATTTTCAGGGAAGGGGAGCAACAAATAAGAAATTAATTTCTGATTATATTCAAAAAGGTCCAATCCATTAAATAACTGGCATGTTCCCAAGTAGTGGTTTTAAAATCTCTGCTGTGACTGTAGTGATGGCCTACTTTGCTATTCTTTTTATTACACTTATTTTCTCTTTTGACATCTATTTCATTAGTTTTAAAGAACATGCTTTTGTCCTTCAATCTACTATATTTTTATGTACTATGCTGTTCTTTCACATGCTTAGGTACTATTGCTTTGTGGATTGCTTCACTTATTTCTGCAACAATGTAACTTTTTAAATTGAACTTATTTGCTTATTTATTTATTTATTTATTTGGTACGAGGAATTGAACTCAGAAACTCATGTTTTCCAGGAAGGCAGCATGCCACTGAGTAATATCTCCAGCTCTTAAATTGAACTTTAAATTCACTGACATTCACAGTTTCATTCTTTCATAATATGACTCTATGATATTATAAATTTCTGTAATATATAGTCAGCATTAACAATTATTCTCTAGTTTCTGTTAAAATTCTTTACCTCTCCAATTATTTAAATACCTTAAAAATCATAAACACATTTTTGTTTTAAAAACAATTTCATTATTGATTTTCAACATAATTACATTATGATTAGAGAATGATGCATGATACTGATAATCTCATCCTAATTTGCTAAGACTTGTTTTATGCCTTAATACATAGTTAATTTGCAAAAACATTCTTTATGTTCTTAAAAAAAAGTAATATTAATTGTGGGGTAAAAAATTAATGTCACTGGCAAGTAATTATATTGTTCAAATCTTGTTTTTGTGCTTTTTTTATCAAATGTGAGAGAGGTGTAGATGGGTACCTTTACCCTCATAATGTGGTCAGTCTGATCATGTAAGGATACATTTTGCTTGCACGCATAGTAATTAAACCAATGACAAATCATTAGAGCTTCCAGGGAATAAAAATTCTTACTATTAAGATTTTCAAACATCAAGAACTACAAGCATCCAATGTACCCTGACCTCTTAAAATAAGATTGATGCTGCCAAAGGAGGATAAAAGAAAGGATGGGGCAGGAATTCTGTTTCCCACACAGGTAAGGGATGCTGCTTCTCAGAATCAAAACTAAGAACATGCTTCCACAGGCTCTTTACCCCTAAATGCAAGTGTCCAGAGAGAATTCAGCATTCTCAGAAGACTGATGTGCTTTCATTCCTAATTCCATTTTACAATACCTCAGAACATTTTCATTTCTGCTCCCTGAAACTTGAAGTGTGAATCCACTACTCTTTATGAGACTACCATAGCTAATCTTATTAGCAATACTATACACCTCAGTGTCCAATAATTGTGCCATATAGTAACTCTGTATTTAACATTTTGAGGAACCAAAGTTTTTCCCAAAGTGTATGTGTGATTTTATATTCCTTTTATAAATATCAGAGTTCTTCTTCTTCTTTTTTTTTTTTAAAATACTGAGGATTGGATCTAGTACCTTCACAATAGCTGTTTGTGAGACAGTCCCACTAAATTGCATAGGGGGACTCCAACTTATGTCCTCCTACTTCAGTCTTCCAGAATGTTGAGATTAAAGGCATGCATCACCATGCCTAGCTGCATATCAGGGTTCTGGTTTTTTTTATAATCATCTGTCATTTTGATTATAGCAATCTACATATGGAAAATTAACTCACTGTGGAAGTCAAATAACTTTCACACTTATTTTAAAGGTATTATAAGCTCATTGTAGAGTTATGTTATAGAGTCTTTGAATGTATTCCTCAGTAACACTTGAATAACTATTATAGACATAATACACATATGCATTGCATATCTATAGACAGAAATATATATGAACCATAAAGCTTTCCAGTTTCAATGCTTTCATAATTGTCTTTTATGCAAAAAGCATCCAGCATATATTTACTCATTTCTCAGTGTACTACACCCCGGGATAACTTTATCTATTAAGTTTTCTGTTTAAAAAATAATAATTTGGGGCGGGGGATTTAGCTCACTGGCATAAGCACTTGCTTTGCAAGCATGAGGTCGTGAGTTCGATTCCGGTACCAAAATAAATAAAGAATAAGAATTTTAGGCACCATCACATGTAATAGCCATGGCTACCAGTTTTTGCCACATGATAACTCTTCAATGAGTAACTATTAGATAAATAAAAATATATGTGGAAAACCAAGGAAGACAGAAAACTCTAAGTGGCATATGAGCAACTGATGCAGATTTCCTGCGTAAACCACTAAAATTCCATTACAGTGCAACGTGTTACCAGTTCCCACTTGTAATGCATCTACATTTCCTCCTTCAGATGCAGCAATCAGAAATGCACGTAGTAGTCAAGCTACAAAGTGTTTGTAATGATTATAATTGATTGTAATTTATGTTGATTTATATTACTCTTGGAAATAATTACTGTTTGGAGACTGAAAATGTATAATTCTCAATGGATTTTGAAGGGAAAATGTAAACCAATTGAAGAAAACAAAAGCAAAATGCCAATATCTTATAAATAAGGTTATCAAAATGCAAAAGACTAACTGAAAAAATAATCATATATTGAGCAAAAAGTGGTTCGTTTCCTTATCATCAAGATTTTGAAAATCACTATAACAGATACACATCTTGTAAAATTGATGTAGAGGACTAGCAAGGTTTCATTAGTCACCACACAAACAAGCATAAAATACTCTTCAGCATTCGAGCTCACTTCAAATTAATAAAATGCAAATTAAAAAAAGCAACCAAATGAAATTTTTAGTTAACAACTGGAAAAAGTTAATCACACGCAGTTATGTAAGAGTGTAAAGAAGTAGAAGCTTTTCTGTAGTATTGGAATATAAATTAGCACAATTGCATACCTAAATTTCAGGATATTACGGAATATACAAATAATTAGAATCAAAAGTAACAAAAGACAAATATAACACTGAATTTATTGAGTAAATTATGATACATAAGTCTAATAAATATTAAAATTATTTCAACTAAATGCCGCCTACACAGCCCTTTACTGTTTTCATGTACTATATGTCTCCCCAGCTCCTGCGGCTGTGCTTGTTCCTCAAGAACTAATGCAGAAGACCAAACGGAAAACCAGCTCATACCAGACATAGACAGCATGGTGATGGGATGGCCTAAGGCAGAAGACAACATGCGTTAAAAAAATACATGCTCTAAAGAGGATCTGTGCGTGCTTTCATTTTTTCTCTCATTTTGTTAATGAAAAGTAGCACTTCCTGGCAACCCTTCAGAAAGCAGCTGTTTTTAGACTAAGAACTCTCCCTCTTCCACTCTTGGAATGAATAATGAAATTTTTGCTCTGCTTTGCTTGATTTTGAATTCATTCTATTAGTGTGAGTGGCACTGGGTAGAGGGACCCTATGGGAGGGTTTGTAACAAAACCAATCTAGCAAGGCAGCCTTGTTGTTTACCTTAAATATAAAATAAGGCAACATTTTGATGTCACTTAGATAAATTATTCATACATACATATGATTTTACTAATCTAAGTATGCTACATTATGTTAGAATATTCCAAAATTTTAGTCATTTATTATTGCTTGCTGATGCTAAGTCCACAAGAGGCCTCAGAGACACTCCAGGACATCTGACCTTAAAGTGATTCTAGGTTTGGCCACTGCAGCATAACAAGTTTCTTTCCAAAAGGTGCAAATGAACAATGGGAGAATCATAACTATTTCACTGCTTCTACCTTAACGTGATATTTCAGTGCCTACAAAATAGGTGAAAAATGCTCTTTAATGCAAAAAGAAAAACAGAGACACTGTTCTAGTAATAGCTACTACTCATTGCTCAATTCTGATTTGATAAATTGCATGCTATCTATCTATGCATTTCTCTTTCTTCCTATCTATCCATTTATATAGGTCATGAGAAGTGTATATTACTGATTTTTATTAACATTGGGGAGGTCAAGTCTTTATAATCACAACAGTAAAATTATTTCCTCTGTGAGCTATTCATAGAAACTAATATAAGCTTTAGTTGTAATATGCCAACAAACTGAAGAACTTGTTAAACCGATCCAATAAATTAAGAATGAACATGCTAATTGAGCACGCATGATTGGTGACCTGCTGTGCTCAGCTCAGCCTGTCTGGTGGCACTAGAGCTGTTGAGTGCTGGTATCTATATTGGTTGGATTGCTTTGTGGTAGAAACCCTGTGAACACTGCTTTCCCCTCTCCAGTTCAAGTTTGCACTCCAGTAGGTTGTCAAAGCTTTGTCTGTTCAAAGAACCTAAGTTTCTTTTTGCCTCCTAGTCAGGCTGTTTACTGAGTTAGAGCAAACATCTACACAGCTTCCAATTTTCAAATCTCCTGTGCATTACTTCATTTAATCCTCATAACAACTTTGAGAGGTAGATCTTATAGTTTATTACTAACTAGGATATGGAATTAATTTGTTTTTAGGAAGTGAAATTGGTTCCTAAGGCTTGATAATTTGTCCAGTGCCACAATTAGTAGGAGACGGTGTCAGAATTCAAATCAGATTTTACCAATCATGCAAATTCTCCATGACACAGTTCATATTATCCAAAATTCTTCAGGTAGGATAGCACTGGAATAGTTTCATTTTACAGGGGTGAATTTGTTATAAATAAATGATACACAAATGAGTCATTGTATTATGTGAGTAGAGATTATACTACTGGCAGAACCTAGAATCTAACTCCATGAGTTGTACTAATAATAGCATATAGCATAAGTTGCTTTGTGAGTTGTTCTGATAATCCCATAAAAGACCATTAAAACCATTACTGGCAGCGTTCACAGTTCTCACACTCAGGCAAAGACCACACCCTAATAAGTTCTGATGCTTTCAAAGAAAAAACAATAATAAATATGCACAGCAGGCAGGTTATTTCACACCTAACCAGGTGGGGATTTTAAAAGTCATGTCAGGAAAAAGTAAGAGAACAGTTTTCCTGTTCCTCTTACCATGGTTTGATCTTATATCACTCCATACCCTGGAAAAACATCAAATTGTTTACAATAATGTCCTATTTGTATCCAAGTAAATGAACTATGCTTACGTATGTTTGTATACTTACTATCTTTGTATCAGAAAGAATAGGTGGTGCCTTACAAAGATACCAGAATGAAATAAGAGATTGCAGATTAATTTTAAAGGCAAAATGACACAGTTACACAATAGACCAGAAATGTAGTAAATCATTGCTTTGAACACACTATAAATTTGTTCTAAACTTTAAATTGGACAAATACTGTGATTTAAAGCTTCTGGGCCATGACTGGATTCTTGAAAGTAATAGTTTAAATTTACTTATCAAAAAATATTTATTGGACACTCAATTACCTGTTAAATACTGTGTTTGTGTGTTGCAATACGGCAATTAGAGAAAAGAATTACCTACTCTTATATTTTAGTAATTGAGCTTATCAAAATAAGTAAATGAAATAAGTAGTCTGTTAAGGTAGGTGATACTGAAAAAATCTGGAGGAAATTGGAATAGGGAGTGGAAAAGTTGGGGTTAGCAATATTTAAAAGGATTGTTAGGAAAAAGTCTCAGCAGTACTACGAGATTCAAAGGAGGCAAGATCACAAGCCAGGAAGATAGAGGAAAGAATACACTACCCAAAGGACACAGTTGGCAAAAAGTTCTGGCTATGTGGACATGTGTGTTTGTGACAAACAGCAGGGTCAGTGAACACGGGGCAATATGCAAGGGTTACATAAGTGGGAAGTGTAGAGATGGGAGAAGTAACCAGGAAGGAGCAGGGTATTGGAATTCATTCTGAATGACCTCAGTACCCATTGAAGGACTTAGGGCAGCCAAATGATATGATTTGATTTTTATTTTAACTAGATTACTCCAGGCTAAGATGAGAAATTGGAAGGTACTATGTCCAGGCATATCACTTTACGTTTGTCTCACTGAAATTATTCTCTTACCTCGCTCACAGCTCTTATCTATTTGAAATCCCCTAATGT
Source organism: Hydrochoerus hydrochaeris (assembly GCA_004027455.1). Classification (NCBI taxonomy): domain Eukaryota; kingdom Metazoa; phylum Chordata; class Mammalia; order Rodentia; family Hydrochaeridae; genus Hydrochoerus; species Hydrochoerus hydrochaeris. Next base: position 69,503 of record PVLA01007896.1, on the reverse strand, counting down.
GTTATAAAGTAGTTATCAACTAGCTTTATAGTTTACATTATATTCCATCCTCCAAAGTTTTTATAGGGTTAAATAATCATGAAATCAGTATGTTCCAAAATTAACACTCTTTTATCGCAGTGTACATAAATCCAGTAACCATTTATTTGATAAGTTTAGGTGATACATGAGAATATACAATCATACATTGATTTTCATCTCCAATATCATTCCAACCACAGATACAAATGTACAAAGGAAAAAAGACCAACTAGAAATACTCTAAATATCCCCATGATTATTATTTGATGTTGTTCAGCTTTCAGTGTGTTTCAATTCATATGACAAACAAAAATTTTGAAGGCTGAGAGAAATCATGCTCCACACATACACTGCTGCACGTTGCTTAGACCTAAAATGTTCCCCAGAAGTCTTATGTGTTCAGAGATGGGTCTTCTGGAAGATGATTGGATTACGAGAAGATCATACTCACCAGTGGATTAATCCATTGATGAGTTTAGTGCTGAATGTGTTGCTGGGAGGTGGGGCTGGTTGAAGGAAATAGGTCACTGGGGGTATGATGAGGAAGGCTGTATTCCTGTCTGTGACTGCTCACATCTTTCTCTCTGCTACTTAGCTGCCATGCATTTTTCATCAAAAAATTTTATTAAGGATAAATATTTGTGGGCTGGTGATTTAGCTCAGTGGCTTAAGTGCCTGTCTTGAAATCACAAGGTCATGAGTTTGATCCCCAAGATTAAAAAAAAAAAAGACTAAGGATAAATATTTGTGAAAGGAAGAAGATGGAGGGGTGAGTAAGATTGGACAGAGGAATACTTTAAACTACACTGCTAATCTGACAACCTCAGCTCATTTAGTAGACGATTAGTGGACATGGGGGCGAATTTCCCATAAAGAGCAGTCAGGATTTGGATAGAAATGGCCTCGATTTTGTGTTTTTACCTCACCCAGGGGCTGACTGAAGGCATTACCTTCAGTCGGAGAGTTCTCTATAGTTGAGACCAATGCAGAAGAGTTAGAATTGTAAGTATTTCAGAATTAGCTACATGTAAAAGAGATATGAATTCTGCTATAATAAATGATAGATGATAAAGAGGTAGAGATATAGATATAGGAGTAAATACATATAGTTGAGGAGTAAATTTTGTTTCCAGTCTCAAGGCAATTGTTTGTATATAATCAAGAAGTTGTCCAAATCTCATGATATATTCGTATGTATAGTTTGTTTATTCAATTACTTTCCCTGTGGAAACCTCAAGTTTACTTACTCATTATTTTTTTTTTGAACTTTCAGATGTGGTTAAAAAAGAGGTTTTCTGATTTGTGTTCAATTTTTCTATAGTTTACTATATATTTTTAAGCGTTTTTAGCCATCAAGTGAGATGTGCATGAAAATAAATTTTTGTATTATTTAACTTTTAAAAGTGTATCCAGCAGTATGGGCTGTAAATTTTGTGTGCATTAGTGAAAAATAAAATAATGAAAATACATTGTAGGATCTATAATTGGGTAGTACTCTGTAAAGAATTTCTTTGTGGACATGCCAAAAAAAAAAAAAAGTAAACATACAGAGGGAATATATATCAGATAAACTTTGAGGCTCCATGAATTAGTACATTTCTAAGATTTTTATGTTTAACATGATTTGCAAATTTAACTTTTACATATATTTTTATATTTTTCTTTAGTATAGGTAATATTTCTCTAATGAGTGTTGGCAGCATAAGTATAAATGATAGATACCACTGATAACATCAGCCTGTCTAAATAATTCATATTAATATTTTAGTGCAATCTTCATGTTCACTCTGATCTCTTGGGACTTTGGGTCAAAGGAGTGATTATTTTACTTGAAAGTTTTCTAATATATTCCAACATGGAGAAAATAACACAATGATTATCCAGTTCAAAAAATTTACTACTCATGGCTACATAAGCTCCCAAATCTCTGGATTATTTTGTAGGAGATTTCGGGTGTCATGTCACCCTTCATAAGTATTTCAATATGTATACTGAATTATCAGTACCTCTAGAGATTAGCAGATTAGAATTAGCAATCATTTTTTAAGTCAAGAATTTGAGACCTGGATAGACAGTTTGGGCTTAAAAACTCTTAAATAGATGTGATCACATACCATTTGGGGTTTCATCAGTCTGAAGTTTTTTTTGGAGCTAGATCTACTTCAAACGGTGATTCACTCACAGGGATGACAAGTTCATATTAGCTATTGGCAGGGTTCCTCATTTCTTCCCTACATGGGCTTTTAAAAACTGAATTATTTGACCAAATTCATGGGATCTTCTGTGGTTTAATCAACAGTAAGTAATATAGAAAGTCAAAATGAAAACTGGAAAGATATTTATGATATGCTCAGAAGCCATGCAACATTACTTCTGTTATACTATGATTCTGTACAGTAGCGGGCTACACAAGGGAGCAAACTCAAATGAAAAGATCACTGAAGGAAATCTTGGTGCAGTCTTAACATACCTGTGTTTAGGGCAGTAATTGTCTTTTTAAAAATGATTAGACAGCTGTTAAGATATAATTTCTAATTAGACATAAAAATTAATTACTTTAATTGTTCCAATTTTCTGTTGTCCCATCATTCTTTCCAGTTTATTCAAGTCAGAAATTAAATTACATCGATGCTCTGCAATTAGTTAAAATGATGCTTGAATCTCTTTTAACCTTTTTAATTTTCCCTCATACATAATCTATTTGCCAAAGAAAGTGGGTCATTCTCTTTACACTGTCCCACTCTCACAGCTGTGTTATTGCTTCTATGAAATTATTTAACATCTCTTTGTACCTGCATTTTTTTTCTAACCTGATAGTTAAAACTACACTCTTAATCAGATTGAGGTTCAATTTCTTGGCAATATTATTTCCAACTTGGGTACATTTTTTCAAAGAGGTTTATAATATTTAATATTCTCTCTTTGATTTTAGCAGCCAGTAGTTGCCAGTGGCTATAACCATTGTTTTGTAGAACTGTAAATTGTTAATATTCTATTTTCATTCTTTAGAACCTGAAATTCTGTAACATCAAACTTTATCTCATTAACGGTTTGTTTACCTTGAGATAGTTTGTCCATTAGAATCTGAAGAAATGGTTGAGTCATTCTTTTGACTTGCCAGTATCCAGAAATGTTTCTTTAACATAATGCAAAAGTCAATAATGAGGGCTGGGGGTTTAGCTCAGCAGCACAGGCATCTGCTTGGTAAGAGCAAGATCGTGAGTTCAATCCCCAATACCAAAAAACAAAAAAACAACAACAAAAAAATTCAATAGTGAGAGCTTTTTGCATTCTTTTATGATGGACTTCTAGTTCTGTATTTAGAAGTATTTGGTATGTTTCAGTACAATTCACTTATTTTCTTACAGATGTTCAAGTCATCACATCTTTGATCAATGACAGCACTTTTCATTTTATTCTTTAATTTTATAAAGTGATTCTAGTAGTTGCAAGACTAGTCTAGTATAACAAGACTTTTCAGGTTTATTAGGTGTTTTAGTTGCCCTAGAGACAAAACTATATGCCTTTTTTATAATCTCTACTTTCTTTTTGTGGATAATGGTGTTTGTAGGAAACAACTGGACAGTAACATACTTAATGCTACTGAATTAGTCTTTCTTTTTAGGTATTTTTTGGTGTACAGTGAAAGAAATACATATTTTTTAAAGATAAATTAGATCATATAATTATTTAAAATATTATTTAATATTTTGAGATCTTCACTTATTTTATTTTATGTTAAAATCCTTTTCTTGTAATGAAAGAATTTGGTTCTAAGTATATTAACTGCATATTAACTATTAATGTAAACACTTATTTATAAATACACATATATAGTTACTAAATTTATGTAAATGTTATTAATAAACTTATTATATATAATTAGTTAACTACATTTAAAGTTATAGGTTAATTCCGGAAGATAAAATAAGTAAAACACTTGAAGATATAGGTGTAGGAAAGGATTTTCTAAACAGAACCACAATCACACAAGAAATACCAATGAGAGGCTGGCTAGTATGGGACCAGGAACACAGCAGGCCCCTCTGTGTGTGTGTGTGTGTTTGTGTGTGTGTGTGTGTGTGTGTATGTGTATGGACCAGCAGTACAGAAAACAGTGAAACAGTAGTGAGAAAACAAGCCAGCAACTGGTAAGTTAGGTGAACCATTGTTGTGCTTCAGCACACAAACATGTGGAACAGAAGCAGAAGGACAGGGCCACCATTCTATGTCAAAAAGATCTGGAAGAACTGAAGAAACAAAAGACCAGTCCCAGTCCCCACACTCAGATGCCAAGATCAGCCCCATACCCAGAACAAATCCCACTGCAAACATGACTGGAATACACAGCACATTTTTGGGATCTGACTTAGATACTACCTCTGAATTGTGGATACCAGAGGAATTTTAGTATTCATTTTTCTTTGTTTTACTGGTTGGTTTTCTTTTTTCCATCTGGTTGGAAATTTATGCTTTGTTTTGTTTTTTTGTGGTTGGTTTTCATTTTTTTTTGTTTCTTTGTTTTTCCTCTATTTTCTTTTTTCACTGTTTAGGCTTCTTACCTTTCTTTTTGTCTTCTTCTATTCATCTCCCTTTCCTCAACTGCCTCTCTTAATTTTATATTTTCTTGAGTGAACATTGTCCCTTTTCTTTCTAGTTCATTTCAATGCTCCATTTTCTCTTTCATTCTTTCTGTCCTGTGTCTGCCAGTACCCAAACATTTGTGTGATCATTCTTTACCCTCCAGCCTTGCCTCTGCTGTGTTTGACTTCATTCATCTCTCTATCTTGACCCCTATCTTTTTAAATATACATACAACAGAGAAAAATCATTCCACCCAGGGGAAAATAATTGCATACAAGTTCCTAGTATCTGTTGAATTTGGTTATATAACTGTAGAAACTGCTCCTATTTTTAAAGGTATCAAGTTAATAGTTACCAGTGTTTGCCAGTAGCAATGCTGTAATTGATGCTATTGTTTTTGCTAACTGTACTACTTTTGCCAGGATACTATACATGCTATAATCAGTTTTTCTCCCTTCCATGAAAACACTGTATTTGTATGGGATCATAACTGTCACCATTGTCCAGTATAAAATAAAGAGGTGTGGAGCAAAATAGGTTGCAATTTTCATACTTAATAAACTGGGAAGTTAGGTTCTTGAGACAGACACAGAGCCAAAGAACCGCCTATGTTTAGAAGACATCCTTGAGGAATAGACATTGCTTAGGGAAGTATAGATACTAAAAATAAAGTTATCTACCATAAGAAATTGGCAAGCATCAACACAGAAAATGAAACAAAATAAAAAATTGAAAATTGAAAATGATAAGCCCCAAAGAAAAATGCAACCCCAGATACCTATCCCACCCAGGATAAGTCCAGAGCAAAGTGAGATAGGAGAAATCAGAAGCCAAACACTGAAACTTTCTGAAATGGTAGCAAAGAAGAGGGTATAGAAAAAATAAGGTACAAAAAGAAATGATCGAAATAAAAGACATTAGAGCTGATAGAGGAAAAAAAAATAGAAGAGCTTAGGAAAATGATGGAGGCCAAAAATGCCCAACATAGAAAAGAAATGGAATCTATGAAACAGATCCAAACAGAAATCCAGTTTAAAATCTCCATTGACAGTATATATAACAGATTGAATGAAGGCAAGGATAATATATCATATCTAGAAGTCAATATTGTGGCTAGTGACCACAAAAAGAAAGATACATTAAAAACAGCAAGAAACTGAAAAAATCAATTCTACAGCTGTAGGACAAAGCAGAGAAGAACAACATAAGTTGACTAGAGTCAATGAGAAAGCTAGAGAGAGCACAAATATCATGAAAACCTCTTCACAGAAATAATAGCAAAAAAAATCCTAAGAATAGATAAAGAATTTGACATACATATAAATGAAGCATAGAGGACTCCAAAAGGCCATGATGAAAATACATATACACCAAGGCATATAATCACCAACATTTCAGAAATTCAGCACGAGAACACAATATTAAAAGTAGTTAGAGAAAAAAATAATTCACCTATAATGGAAAGTCCTTCAGAATCACAGTAGACTTCTTAATACAAACCTTCAAGTCAAGGAGAGTTTGGAGAGAGGTACATCAAACCTAAAACAAAACAACCTCTAGCTCCTTGAAGTAGCAGCAAAACCATTTTGCAAAATCAATGGAGAAATTAGATACTTCCATAACAAAGAACACCTGAAGAAATTCATCACCACCAAACCAGCTCTTCAGAATGCTCTTAAGGATGAATTAAAAAGAAAATGAAGATTGCAAGCACAAGAACACCAATAGAAAGAAGTTACCAGGCAGGACAAGCAATTAAACCAAGTGTGAAGACAGGAAACAACAGGGAAATAGTATGAGAAATGTAAGCCAAAACATATCTGTTGTAACCATCTATGTACGTGCTCTCAATTCACTAATTAAAAGAAGCAGGCTGGCAGAATGGATCAAGTAGCAAGCTGTGCTACATTCAGATAAGATAGGGTGTGTTCAGGGTGGCATGGTCAAAAATTGCTATGCTGCATTCACAAAACACATTTAACTAAAAAAAATTCATAGACTAAAAGTCAAAGGATGAAAAACAATACTGCATGTGACAGGAGCCCACAAAAAAGCAAAGGTTGCTATTCTATTTTCAGACAATGTGAATTTCAAGCCAAGACTGATCAAAAGAGACAAAGATGGTCACTACATACTTATTAAAGCAAGACTCCAAGATACACACACAGAAATGATATATAAAATATCATTCCACCCAACTACATAAAGCAAATATTAACAGACATGAAAAATAAAATAAATACTAATGCAGTTGTAATGGGAGAACTTAATACCCCATTCTCACAAATAGATAGATCAACTAGACAAAAAAATTAACAAAAACATATCAGAATCAAAACAAACCTGTGCACAAATGGACTTACTAGATGTCTATAGAATGTTCTACTCTACAACATCAGAATACACATTCTTCTCAGCTGCACATGGGACATTCTCCAAAATAGAGCACATATTAGACTATAGCCTAAGCTTAAGTAAATACTGAGGAATTGAAATTACTCCATGCATATTATCTGACCATAGTGCAATGAAATTGGAAATCAAAAGCAAAATAAATCACAAAAACTACATCAACATATGGAAATTAAACAACATCTTCTTTAACAACTAATGGGCCACAGAGGAAATTAAAGAAAATATTAAACATATTTATAATCAAATAATGCTGATACAACATACTAGGACTTATGGGATTCATTAGTAGCAGTGCTATGAGGGAAATTTATAATGGTGAATTCTCATATTATGAAAACTGAAGAAGCTCAAATAAACAACTTAGTGTTGAACCTCGAACTTCCAGAAAAAGAAGAACAAATCAAACCCAAAGTTTGTACGTAAGAGAAAATTATAAAGATAAGAGCAGAAATTAATGCAACTGAGACTAAGAAAACAGTACAAAGAATCAATAAATAAAAATTATATTCTTTGAAGATTCAATAAAATTGAAAAACCATTAGCCAAATGTATCAAAAAGAGGAAAGAAAATATTCAAATTCAAGCAATTAGGGAAATAAAAGGGTGCAATGACAACGGATTCTACTAAAAACTAGAAGATAATCAATACCTGATTGGACAACATTTAGTCTAATAAAATGGAAAAAAAAGAAGAAAGGAACAGAATCCTAGACTCACAGGAATTGCCAAAACTGAGTCAAGAACATATAACAATTCTAAACAACCTGATATGAGTCAATGAAATTGAACAAGTACTTAAAAACTTAATGACAAAGAGAATTCCAAATGCTGATGGATTCACTGTTGAATACTACAGAAAATATTTAGAGAACAACCAGTACTACTAAGGTTAAAACTCTTTAACAAAATTGAAAGGGAAGCAGTACTTCCAAAATCATTCCTAGAAGCAAGTATTACCCCAATACCAAAATCAGAAAATGTCTAAACCAAAAAAAGGAAAACTATAGGCAATCCAGCTAATGAACATAGATGCAAAAATCCTAGATAACATACAGGAAACCAGAATGAAGAAAATCATCAAGAAGATTATAAACCATGACCAAATTGGATTCATCCTAGGGATAGAGGGATGGTTCAAAATACACAAATCATTAAATGTAATACAACATGGTAATAGAGCCATGGACAAAAATCACATGATCATCTCATCAGATGAAGAAAAAGCATTTGACAAAGTGCAACACCCATTCATGATAAAAACTCTACATGAAATTAGAATAGTTGTTTCCTCATCTGATAAAAACCATATATGACAAACTGGCAGCCAACACCACAGTAAAGCAACAAAAACTGAAAGCTTTCACTCTAAATTCAAGAATGAAGCAAGGACATCCATTATCACCACTCCTATTCAATATAGTTCTAGAAACACTAGGCAAAGCAATAACTCAAGAGAAAGAAATAAGGACTGGAAAAGAAGAAGTTATCCTTATTTGAAGATGACATTATACTCTTCATGGAAGAGTCCAAGACTCTACCAAAAGACTTATAGATTTAATAATCACATTCAGTAGTGTACCTGGATACAAAATCAACACTCAAACTTCAATAGCATTCCTATGCACAAACAATAACTTCCTGAGGAGGAAATTAGGAAAATCACACTTTTCTCAATAGCATTCATAAAAATGAAATACTTAGGAATGAATCTAACTAACAAAGTAAAAGATCTACACACTGAAAATTACAGTACTCTAAAAAAGGAGATAGAGAATATCAGAAAATGGAAATACACCCCTTGCTTATGGATAGGAAAAATGAGCATAGAGAAAATGGCCACATTCTCAAAACTTCTGTATAGATTTACTGCAATTCTGATCAAAATACCATTAGGATACCTCACAGAAATAAATAAAACATGCCTAAAATTCAATGAGAACAAGGGAAGACCTATATAATAGAAACACAATTCCTGATAACAAAGGCAATGCAAGGGGCATTACAATTCCTGACTTAAAATTCTACTATAAAACTACTGTGACAAAAACACCTTGTACTGGCAAAAAGAATAAAAAAAAACAGTTGAGGATAAATGAAACAGACTGAAAGATGCATAAACACACTCAGCCATCTTATCTTTGACATAGGAGTCAAATACACTTACTAGAAGAAAGATAGCATCTTTAATAAACCAGTGCAAGAAAGATTGATTTTCCACATAAAGAGGATTTTAAAAAGACTAGTATCTTTCACTATGTACTGAACTAAAATTGAAGTGGATCAAAGACCTAAATATTAAAACAGAAACATTAAACCTTCTAGAAGGTAGAACTCTTGAAGACACTGGTATAGTCAAAGATTTATGAACAAAATCTGATTGCACAGGAACTATCAAAAAGAACCTGGATCTCATCTTTTGCACAACAAGAGAAATCAACAACAGAGTGAAGGGACAATCAATCGAGTGGAAAAAAATTGCCAGCTTCTCTTCAGACAAAGGATTACTATCTAGAATATATAAAAAATCAAAAAAATCAGGACCGCCAAATTTAAAGACCCAATCCAAAAATGGGCATCTGAGATGAATACACACTTCTCAGATGAAGAAATACAAGTGGAAAATAAATATATGAAAAAAGTTCAACCTCACTGCTTTTTAGAAAGATGCAATGCTGAGATTCCATTTCAATCCAGAAAAAAAAATGGCCGGCATCAAGAAATCAACCAATAACAAATTCTAGCATGGTTGTGGGGAAAAAGGAACCCTTCTTCACTGTTGGGAGTGCAGACTGGTGCAACCACTATGGATATCAGTACAAAGATTTCTCAAAAAACTAGGATTGGACGTTCCATTTGACCCTGCTATTCCTCTTCTGGGTATCCTGGAAGAATTAAATATATCATACAACAGTAATATATCTGTGCCCATGTTTAGAGCAGCACAATTTTTCACAGTTAAATTTTGGAAACCACCCAAGTGTCCATTAATTGAGAAATGCATAAGAAATATATGTCTTATTTTAATACAATGGAGTACTACTCTTCTAAAAAGAAGGATAAACTTGTGAATGGATGCAACATGACAGCACACTATTAAGAAATATACATTGGAGTCAAAGTGTAAACACTGCATTGTTTCTCTGGTGTGAGAAGCTAAAATGATAAATAAGGACCAAAATATATAATAGATACAGCAAAATGAGAAGAAATTTTTCAAAATGAAAGAAGAACTAGAGTAGGGGAAAGGGAAAGGGAAGGAAGGGAAAAGAAAAAGGCCAACAAAAAAGAATGAAATTGAAACAAATTTTATAAATAAAGAGAGCAAGGAGAATTGAAGGCAGGAAAGAGGATTGGAGGAAAAAAAGAATTGAAATATATCATGTACAGATACATATTCTCTATGATAAATATGATCATTATATATATATATATATATATCTAAAATATGGCAATAAACTTAATTAACAACAACAAAAGAAATAGCAAAAAGAATCATCAAATGGGATTATACCAGATTTATTTTTGAGTGCTTTTTAAAAACTTTTTTATTTAAAGAGAAACAAAAGCATGTAAAGGGTAGAGATAATACAGAATTTGAAAAAAAAGATAAACAATAAGAAATCACTAGTTGATAAATTACATATTGTCCTCTTAGAAATAGTTGTTCAAGTTACAAAATTAAAGCACACAAAGTAGATATTCAAACAGTGAGAGTATAAACAGCTACACATGCATGAATCTCTACATGTATTTCTATCCTTTCTGTATTAGAGAGAAAAACAAAACTTAGCAAGACAAAACAAAACAAATTCCTATAAAAACATGAAACCAAAAAGTCATCTAAAACCACAGTACAAGGTGATCTATAATGATTACTGTGCTGTTTCTTATTATCCTCAATAGAATTGTCTATATCATCAGGCATAAATGAATATAGCAGCATAAAATTGAATATAGCAGTACATAACAATATTAGTAAAAATAAAACACTGTAGACAGTATAAAACTTCAAAGGCAGGTAATAATCAAACCAGAGTGGATATTCTAGTGAATCTTGTCATCTTCAGTGCAGTTGCCTATACTCTCAGACTTGATACTATCAATCATAACAGCTTTGAATAAAATCTATCAATACAAAACAGTGATCTAACAAACCAGATTCAATTATGATCAGCCATGGTAAAATATGCGGGTTTTACAGAGCTGTAGATTAAGTTAATAGGAAATTAAGGATGATTACCATACTATATCTTGTTATTTTTGGGATTACTGTCTATGCCCTCAAATCTAGTACAGGTAGAATGACTGGAACAGAATATAATACATCTAAGCAGAGTAGTGTGAGTAATGTGGGTTTTAAATCCTGGTTCACTATTAACAATATAGTGTATCAAGGCCATCTATGTTAAAGATTCTAGCCATCCTTCTCTACCTCATTTCTGCTATGCTATTTTTCTGCCTTTGTTTGTCTACTTTTCTCTTTCATTCTACTGCCTGCCCCACTCACTGAGGCCTTTCTGCCACTGTTCCTAAAATCCTGGTATTTTTTTTCTCTCTCTCTAGAATGTCCTTCAGAATTCTCTGTAGGGTTGGATCGGTGGTCACAAACTCCCCCAGTTCCTCTTTGTCATGGAAGCATCTTGCTTCTCCATTAATTTCTAGTGACAGTTTTGCAGGATATATCAATCTGGGCTAGAGGTTATTTTCTTTTAGGGCTTGGAATACTTCACTCCAAGCTCTTCTTGATCTGATGGTCTGTGTTGAGAAGTCAGCCGTGATTCTGATGGGCTTACCTTTATAGGTAATCTGTATCTTTTCTCTGAAGGTTTTTAATATTCTGTTTTTATATTGAATTTCTGGTATCTTGATTATTATATGTCTGGGTGTAGCTCTGTTTTGGTTGTAGGTGACTGGAGTTCAGTGTGCCTCACATAACCGAATGTCATTTTCTTTTCCCATGCTTGCAAATTTTTCCTTAATTATTTCCATAAATAGCCTTTGTAATTCACCTGTATGTATTCCTGCTACTTTGTTCACATTTCTTATTCTTAAATTGTAGATTCTCTTGTCATCTTCTAGCCTTTGTATTGCTACTACCTGTTTCCTTGTTATTTTTAAGAGATCTTTCCTTTCATCATCACACACTTCCAACTTGTCTTCAAGTTTTGATAGACTATCCTTAGTTTATTTTAAGGCATTTTGCCAGCTTTCAATGGAGCTTTTAATTTCCTGGTAGTCTCTTTAAATCTGCTTCATGTATTCTATATTTTCTTTATATTCTTTATTGAATGTTTCTCCTTTTTGGGTTCCTCCCTTCTTCCATCTGTATCTCCCTGAGAGATGCTGCCTGAGAGCATTTCTTTTATTACTCTACTCATATCTTGCTTTACCTGATTTAATATTTCAGTTTTGAACTCATCTACAAGGTTCCAAAGATATCTCTTAATGTCCATTGAAGCCATGTCTGGTGTTGTGTGTTTGCCTCCCTCAGTCTCCCTTGTTTTTCCCTCTCCTGGATCAGTGCTTTCAGGGTTCTGGGCTGGGGGCCTCTTCCTGCCTTTCTCTCCTGTCATGGTCCTGGCTTCCTCCACACATGTTACAGTGCAGGCCCCAGCCCCCTTCCCTGTCAGCCACGTTTCCTCTGAAGCATGCTAGAAGGGACCTCTGCCCTATCCTTACTGTTCTTGTCACTGAGGTATAAGCAGCATCTGCTTATGCCTGCCCCTCCCCACCGGGCAAACTTCAGCTGCCTTCACCAAGTTAGTACTTGCTAGGTGCAAGCAATCGATTTGGGACGGCTCATTGTGTCCTGGCCAGGGGCGCTACCCAGTCCAAGCAAATTCCACGAATCTGCTCTGGGGAGGAAGTAACCAACTGAAGTCACTGTGGCTCCCAGTTCAGGCTCCTCTTGCCCAATTCCAACATGTCACCCATTTGGTTGCACCCTACCTGTGTGGGGGGGTCTCATTCCCAGCACTGACCGTTGATTAATGAAGGTCCCTTTGCTGACTCCACTCTCCGTTGGGCTCACCAACCCCCAACTTTAATGCTGCTGTGCTTCCTGTGAGTGGCAGCGGGTACGAGTTTGGGTGGCTCTGCTGTCCTGTGCGGATTCAGGCCATTGCAAACTTGGCAGGTTGCTGCAAATGAAGACTCTGTGTCCCATAATTTTTAGCTGTTTCAGTTGTAGTCCTGACATATTTGATGAGCTTTTTTACATTTTAATTTTTTCCTGTGTGAAGAGGATCCATGTCTCTCTGTCTGTGTCTCTCCAGGGTGTTTTATTCTGGCATTTGAGTCATTTCTCCAGGGAGGCTTTGTATTTTGTTGCTCACTGATCAGCCATCTTGACTTCTCTCAGAATTATACCAGATTTAAAAGTTTTTGTACAGCAAAAGAATCAGTAACAGACAACAAGAGTGGAAAAAATATTTTTTTCCAGTTCACACTCAAAGAGAGGACTAATATCTATACTATGCAAAGAACTGAAAAAAAATACTTAAAATTAAAGATCAAGTCAAGAAATGGGTTTCAGAAATGAAAAGCCCCTTTACAGATGAATAAATACAAACAGTTAACAAATCTGTGAATAAAATGTTCAACATCTCTGACCAATAGAGGAGTGAAAATTAAAACAAATTTCATCATATTCCAAAAAGAATGGCAATAATCAGAGAATCACACAAAAACAAATGCTGGCCTGGCTGTGTTAAAAAAAGGAACCCTTTTGTTCCCCAGTTAATACTGGGACCCCCTAATCAATATTGGAGATGTAGTTTTCCAATTAATATTGGGACTGATCTTTGATGAAGACTCCTGCTTTGATGAAAGACTTGTGGCATAGACCCACACGAGAAGTGGTTTTATTGCTGATATTGTTTATTGAAGGAGCATACTCTCTTAAATACATAATGAGAACAAAAGTGTTTACTAAATGAGAACAGAAGGTATTCTATGAGAAAGGAGCCCAAAAGGTAGTTCAGGGAAAGTACATATTCACTTGAGCTGATAATATTAGGGACAGCTGTGCTGAGAGCATTAGGGAAACCTAAGCTGAGTACTAGGGACAGCTGAACTGATAGCATTGGGACAGCTTACGAAACAGCACAGAAATGTCTCCCACATCCTGCAGCTATGAAGCCATGGCCTCCCTCCGAGTAATGCTATGCTCCATCTTCAGAGTCTCTTAGCTGACCTTTCAAGAGACCATTCAGGACAGACCACATTACAGTTCAGTAGCAAAGTGCTTCAAAAAATATACGTTCTCAGTGCTGACTCCCACATTTCCCCCTTTATTATTATTATTATTAACAAGAGTTGCTTGGAAAACATTGAGGTGGCCTCAACCAGAAGTTCTGTCATAACTAAGTTTTGCTCTTGAGATTACATCCTGTGGAATAAAGAGCATAAATTAGCCACAACACTTAGGCAAATACATAACAACCATCCTCCAATAATAAATATCATCAATATCCAAATATTTGTTCCTATTGTAAAGGTTTCAGCCAATGGAACCCTTCCTCTAGCTGTTCAAATGTACTTTGAGTGAACCATTAGTGTATCCTATTTATCTGATGTGTTAGCTGACTATGTAGGGAATAAATGTGTTACTCCAATGAGATGTTAAAAATAATGGATATTTTACCCTCTCCCAAATTTTTTTTGTTTTGGTATAGTTAAATGTAAGGGAGTTACACAGTGCTTAATATAGATAGTCACATTTTAACTGCAAATGGGTCACCATAGCAGCCTGCTGTTTCCCTAGCCATTCTGAGGCAGCCTCAAGGGCCTGTCATCTAGCCACACTCTGTCAATATCTACTTGAAATTCAGCAGTATTATTGGTGAGTACCAACTTCACTGTTGTAGCAATGTTGATGCTGTCCACAAGGGAAACTCTAAGCATGGCAATGGATATAACCACACTGATATTATGAAGGCTATTACAGTGGTGACAAAATACTTTAGTCTAAGCTTATGTAAACCTTTAAGTAGTATTTGCATATTATGTTCCTCTGGCCAAGTTCTATTGAGATGTTCTGGCAGCCACACTGCCTCCCTACATTTTAGAACTATAACAAAAGTAGTATTATGTTGAGATATATTATTAAATGTAAAAATTCAGTGGCTATATCAACAAGGAACATTGATAGCAACATTGTACCAGGAAGATATTGTTATGGATGGAGAAACATTGCCCATAGGAAAATATAGGGATAAGTTATATAAACAGTTATTTAAAAAGTTACAAACGGTAACTTAAAAAAAGTTATAAACAGTTATTATAAAAGTCAGTCACTTTCTAATCAAGACAAAGGGACCAACTGCCAGTATTGTTTGCACATTTTCCATGCAATAGCAAGTAATAGAAGAAGGAAAGAAGGCAGTCTAGCCTGCCAGCATTGTGCATATGGGGGCTTACACGGCCATCATTGTCCACACATTGTAAAATAGGTTCAGGGAATCTGTGCTCAATCCAGTTTATAGTCTTACTGGGGGAAGCAACAAAGGCAGGTGTCTTATTCTCGCTGTGGAGTGACTCATGTGGCCCCCAATCCGGCTCTACAGCTTTAAGAAGGACATTGATGCGTGGTTGCTTTACAAGGCACGGAGATCATTGTACAAAATACTGCTTGTTTTGCCAATCCTTTTTGGTTTGCAGATTGGGAAAGGAGGAGGAAGTATAATTGAACTGTCTTCTTGTTCTTGTGAAACATCTGTAGTGATAACCATTATAAAGGTTACATCAGCTGGTTATGAACTGGTCAGATATATCCACTTTCATAAGGATCATGTGCAATGGCACCAAGGTGGAAGGGAGAACGTGGTGTCGATAAGCCAATACACCTTCAGGGGAAAGATTCAAGAAGTTCAAAGTGGAAAGAGCACGATGAAGAACGTTACACAATAAATCATATAAGGGCCTTTTCCCTTTTTTATTATTGTATAAGACTTTAACAATTTATGTTGACATTTTATGACATTATGACCTGTGTTATAGAAAATGTTAGCAATGAAAATAGCATTTTAACTGTGAAGAAAGTTTATAAAAGTAGCATTTTTAAGTATTGGGTTTTTATTAGCTTTGAGATGATGAGGGGTTTTTATTATGGCAAAGCATGTTAATAGATGTTGAATAAGATACTTGTTATTAAATTTTTGGTGAGGCATGGCATGGGAGAAACCTGATATATATATATATATATATATATATATATATATATATATATATATATATATTCAAGATGCCCAAAAGATGTTAAATGGGTGATGTTGGTCTCCCAGACATGAATGACTACAGAGTATTTTGTTTTAGAATATTATTTATATCTGTATATAAATGAAGTGAAAAAATTAAAGTCACAGTGAGAATTACTATTATATTTTATTATATAAATTATTTAAGATTTATTTTATGTATACTGTATTTAGTTGTATTTTATAAGCTTTATTTTTATTGAAATTATTAAAAATAAGAATGAATATAACAATGGTATTGTTATTGGAGTATTTATTAAACAGCTACATCAGACTTTGGAAAAGCCAAAGTAACCATTTTAAATTGTTTATTAATTAGTTTACATGTGTTAAAGCAATGCTTTTAATTATTGTGTAGAATGGATAGTTTGATAATAAGGCTATTAAATTATGTTTCGTAAAAACATGCATGTTTTTATTTTTGTTATTTTAGAGTCCGTCATTTTAATTTTATATTTTAAAAATAATTTAATATATAATATATGTATTTATATTTGAGACAGCTATTAGATTTTTTTAAAAAGCTAACAAAAGGAAGACAAAGGCCTTTGGAATAGACTATACTTACCTAAAGATCAATTGTCTTATTATATTGTTTTTATATTATCATGTAAACATTGTCTTTATTATTGTTATTTTTCTGTTCTCTTTTTTTATAATTTAGTGATGAAATATAAGGATATAATTAAAGTATGTGTACTTGAGAAGTTTAAATTTTGATAGGTTGACTAAATGATTTACATAATATTTTGTAAAGGAACACAACATAGTGAACTAGTCAAAGTGAAGCTAAAATTCTTTTGTGAAATATCCTTAATGAGTTATAGAATCTGCCTGGCAATCAGTATTTAAAACATTAACAGTAGTATAGGCTTAAAGATGTATAAAAATTTAAGGGATGCTATAATTTGAAGGAGTGAAAGAACAAGATAAAATTTTGAAATCTTTATCTGTGTTATATAATGTCTGAGAATGTCTTGGCTACTTTTCTTGCATTGCTGGGACAAAATATCCATCAACCCAAATGAAGGAAGGAAATGTTTATTTAGACTACAGTTTTTGGAGGTTTAGTCCATATTTAGCTGGCTTTGAGGCAAGGTGTCATGGCTGAAGGGAGCCATTCACAGTGGCTGCCAGCAACAGGGGTTAAAAGGGCAAAAGGAACAAGCATACTTCCTTCCCTCTTTTACACTGTATGCTGGCTTCCTGCCCTGGGCAGGTGTAACACTCATACTGCCAATCCCAGTGCTAGACAGTGAATAATCACAAATGCTAGACACAGCTGCCTTTGAAAGGCCCACCCCCCACCCCATGACGGCATGAGGCTTTGGAGGGACATTTAAACACAAACCATATCACAGAATGTTTATATTTGGCTACTTATCATGTTTCTACATAAAAATAACTCTTGAACAAAGGAGAAAAAACTAGCACTGGTCTGAGAAGATCAAACATTGTAGATTATTTTGTTACTTCAGATGGATTTTTGTGATAAATGACAAGTACTATTGTTCTGAGACACGAAGATGTAAAAGCCAAAAGAACTTGTAACTCCTGAAGTTATACAATTGTTATTGTTAAATTCAAGAACTGAGTCCAAAGATAATGAAAGAATAGCATATTAGATGAATAAAACAAAAAAGAATTGTGATCAATACTGCAATTACAAAAAAAAGGAAATTTTTAAAAAGGATAGCAAGCATAGCATCTTCCCCAAGACTTCATTTAAACTTTAAACACAATTTAAAATATATAAATATGGGGGGAAATGGCTTAGTGACCACAGATTAAGACACTGAAGTCAGATTTTAAATATTTTTACTCTAAGGTAAATAAGACTCTATAAAGTTTTTATATGACATATTCTTGAGTCATGAAATACTACTCCAATTCCAAAAGTAGCAAATGAAGTTTTTACTTGTAACTTCTACTTTCATATTAACTTAAAGAATTATTTTAGGCTGTATATTAAATAAAAATCTGTTGTCTTTTTTAAAACATTAAAATTTATTATCTGATTTTATTTTTGGTTGCAAAAACCAATATCAGATTTTAAAAAAAAAAATGTTTGAGAGCTTCTGGGAAGATGGCAGAACAGTAAGCCACACACTAAACAGCTAAGAGAGACACAGTCCAGATGCTGGCAATATAGTATCATGGAGAAGACAAAAAGGAAGGGAGTTCCCTTGACCCAGAAAAAATCTAAAGTGAGAATTGAAGCCCACAGAAAGAGTAAAAAGAAAAACTTAAACATGGAAGAAGGCAGCAGCTGGCAGCGCCTTCACCCGGGGCGGACACGCTGTGTGAGAGGAGCTGTTGGAAACTGGGGATGCACAGTCACAGTGATGGTTGCAGCTGGTGACCTCAGCAGCCACTGCAAAGAGACACAGGTGGAGAGGAGTGATGGATGCAGAGGGCTGCATTGGTTGGCACTGAGCGCAGAAACTCAGTCCTCCTGCTGGACAGGACTCATAGGGAGCCATTTTGGAGTCAGATAAACCTGGAACCAGAACCGATTCCAGCTTCTTCTAGCAGCTCCTAGCTGAGTGTAGGCTGTTGGGAATTGCTCGGACTGAGCTTGGCCCACACACACATTCCAGCAGACCTTGTAGAAGTACTCCACAGGTAGCCAGCTTGATCTGGAGGCAGTGGCTAGCCCCAACCCTGCGCACACTCCAGGGACCATAACAGAGGATCCCTGCTGGCTATCAGTCCAGGTCCACAGGGGGTGGCCAGCCCTGCCCCCACATGCACTTCAATGGCCGTTGTTGGGGCTCCCTGCCAGTGATCAGCTTGGTCCAGAGGCGGTGGCCACCTCCTGTCCCTGTATGAACTCTGGCAGCCAACAGGGAGCCAGTACAGGCTGGGAAAAGCAGCAGCCTGCCCTGTACCAGCATACCCAATGGCCACCACAATATCCATAGTCAGCACCAGCCAGGAAAACAAACAATCTCACCTCAAAGAAATTGTAGCCAATGCAGGAAGAGCCTGGGAGCCACTACCCACTTGTCCAGAAGAACTCAGGCATATGTCAAGATGAAGAAGCAAACGGCAATCTCTGGCCTCCAACCCAAGCAGAATAAGTCCAGGAGAAGTAAATATGGAAAAGATCAGGAGTCACACACCTGAAATTTATGAAGTAATAGTAAGTCAAGTAAAGAAACAACTTCATGAGGCTGTAAAAGACATTAGAACAGAAACTCTATCTCAGGTAAAAGAAGAAATGAAAAACATAATAAAAGAATTGCTAAGTACCTCTAAAGAAGATATAGATGCTCTTATTTTTTCATAGCTGCTGGGTTGGGTGCACATTTGAGCCCTGAAGCCAGAGATACTGTCTCCAGATGCATTTCAGTTCAAAAGAGTTTGGAAAATAAAACAAGATCCCTCCTTTTGCACAAGGAGTAACCTAGCTCGTGGAATAGTGCTCCAGATTGTCCTGACAACATTTTTTCCATTCAAAGATGCCAGCTCATCTGAAGACTCACAACTCTTGGAAAGAGTTGAAAATTGTAAGTATTTGCAGTGATGGTGAGGAGCAAACATCCTATTTCACTCTGGAGCCTGGAATGGTGAACCCCCTGTAATTTCCTGTGAAGGTAGCAGCTTGTTCCTTTATATGACTGGAAATTCTCTGCCATTCAGGCACTGTCCCCAGCACTTTACTTGGTTCAAAGATCCAGCATCATATTTGGAGGCTAGGAATGATTTTAGAAAAAGTAAACCATGTTTTTTGAGACAAGATCTCCCTATGCTAGTCAAATTAGGCTTGACTTCATGACAACTCTCCTGCCTCAGCCTCCAGAGTGGGATAACAGGCATGTGCCATCATTCCCAGCTGCAAACCATGTTTCTTTGCTCTAAGAGAGGTGCGAGGTCTCAGGAAAATATAATATACACAAATGGTGTCGCAAGTCTTGGAGAATAACAGAGGATTTTTCCTGGCTGTTGAACTTGGCATGTAGTCAGTCTCAGTAATAAAATTTTGCTCAACAAAAAAAAAAGAAGAAGAAGACATAGATACAAAAAATAGAGGAGCATAGGAAAATGAGGGAAACCTTGAGTGAACAATATAAAAAAGATTTAGAATACATAAATCAGATTCAAAGAGATACCCAGGAAATTAAAAACTCCACTGAAAGCTGGCAAAACCAATAGTAAGAAATTGAAGTTAGACTTTCAAACCTTGAAGATAGGTTTGCAGCTTGTGATTGTGGAAGAAAAGAGCTCTTAAAAATAACAAGAAACTGGAAGTAACAATTCAACAGCTGCAAGACAACCCAAAAAAATACAACTTAAGAATAATAGATGTGAGTGAAAAAGCAGGGGTCAACAAAAATGGTATTAAAAGTCTATTTACATAAAAAATATCAGAAAACTTCACAAGCATGTGAAAAGGAAGTCTTATTCAGGTAAGTGAGGCATAAAGAACTCCCACTAGCCATAGGCAAAATAAATCTACACCCAGACATATAATAATCAAGATCCCAGAAATTCAACACAAGACCAGAATATTCAAAGCTGTTAGAAAAAAGAAACATATCACCTATAAAGGAAAACCCATAAGAATCACAACAGACTTCTCAATACAAACCACAAGTCAAGAAGAGCTTAGAGTGAAGTGTTTCAAGTCCTGAAAGAAAACAACATCCAACCCAGATTGATGTACCCTGCAAGACTATCTTTCAAAATCAGTGGAGAAACAAGGTACTTCCATGACAAAGAACAACTGAAGGAATTCATTACCACCAAACCAACCTTACAAAGAATACTAAAGGACATTCTAGAGAGAGAGAAAAATGATCACGGTTTCAGGAACAGCAGCAGAAGTGAATCACCAACTGGGGCAGACAATTGAATGGAGGGGAAAAGTAGGCAGCCAATGGTAGGAAAATAGCATGGCAGAGATGAGCCAGTGTATGTTGGTCATAACCATTAAGGTAATGGCCTCAATTCACCAATAAAAAGGAACACAGGCAGAGTAGATCAGGAGACAGGATCTTCAATATGCTTATACAAGAAACATATTTAACTGAAAAGGGGCTCACAGACTGAAAGTCAAAAAGGAACAATGCTCTATGAGTCAGGGAACCAGAAAGAAGTGGGGGTAGCTTGCCCATCAACTGAAGAGTGGACAAGAAAACATCTGGCATTTTTATACAATGGAAAGCTACTCAACTATAAAGAAAGATAACCTCTGGGCTCTTATAGGTAAATGGATATAACTTGAGATCACGCTCATGGATGCAAGGGTTTAGAGTCACATGGATGAATATCATGTTGCCTCTCTAGTATAAAAAAACTAAAGAAGTTAATGGGATCCAAAATGCATAGTACATGTTTTGAAAGTGAAAGAGGAAGAAGTGTTTAAAAAAGGAAAGGTAGTGGCCATAATTAATCTATTATTGTGATTTGAAACTTGTATTGCTTTCATTGTTCTGTTTAGTGTGGTTTTATTTTGTTTTGTTTTGTTTTGTCTAATTTTATTATATTTGATGGCATGAACAGCTGTTTCAAAAATAACAAAATATATTATGGTAGCCACTATTGATTTCCTATTATTTTGTTTTGAAGCCCTGTATTCCTTTCAGTTTTTAGTTTTGACTGGTTTTATTCTGTTTTGTTTTGTTTGATTGTATCATGTTTGATGGTACAGGCAACTACTTTGAAGATAGCAACAGGCATCATGGTAGCCACTGTTGTTTTACTATTATCTTATTTTGAAGTCCTATATTGCTTCCAATGTTTTGTTTTTATTGATTTTATTCTGCATTACTTTGTTTGATTTTATTATGCCTGATGGTTTGGGTAGTTAATTTGAAGATAACAAGAAGCATTATGGTAGCCATTATTGATTTCCTTTTATCTTTTGAAGTCATGCACCATGTTCATTGTTTTGTTATGATTGACTCTATTTATTGTGTTTTATTTCATTTGGTTTTATTCTTTCTAAAATAAAAAACTGTTCGAGGATGTGTATATATCTTGTGTTCCTATGACTTGTGTTCTTAAAATTGTCTGTTACTGTGCTTCTGTGGTGGTAGCTCTCTTTAAATGGATGAGTTCTCATTTTTCTCAACTCAGGCTCAAACAGTTCAAGCTGCCTTACTGCTTAAAAATTGTTTGTTTTGTTGTCATTGTAACAAGTGGTCTTAATTGTTGGGTTGAGGATTAGAGTGGAAATTACAGCAGTTTGAGTTGGAGACTTGTTGTTTTGCTAGTGATAGAGCCAAATGACTCACTTTTTTGAAGGGACAGGAAAGATAATTTAGAAGTAAATAGCATAAATAATAGATCATTTAAAAATAAACAGAAAATCAATACACTTTTTATTTCTTTGGCAGGATTAAACTTTCATCATATGGAAGCCTTTCATATCAAAAGTATGATGATCTCTTATAGCCATCTTAATGATTTTTTCTCTCACTTATTATAAACCTTTTACAACAAATTCGACTCTAGTGCTTGCTATGGTTTGTGTTTAGATATCTCCCTAAAGCCTCATTCAGTCACAGGGAGGGCTTCTACCTCAGGGTGTTATGGTTCACTGGCTAGATTGGAAAAAAAGCCATGATGTCTAGTATTAACCAAAGTGCCTCATAGGAGATGGTAGTATTCACATACAGGGGAAAACTTAGGTTCCCTCTCTTCAGAGTAGGAAAAAAGGGTTTTGGCTGGCCTGGCCATTTCTGAGAGCAGACATCGTCCATCTAATACAATGAGTCAGGCACATTTGCTGTCTCTGACTCAGACCTGGGCCCAGGCAGTGACATGCTGCAATCACACACCCAGTAATGAGACATCTTGTACTCAGTTATCCTTGGGTTTTCCCTTAGATGATGTGAGTGAGTTTAAATCACGGCCAATTATGACAGCTTTAATTCTAGCTCTTCTCTTTTGACATTCCTCCAAATCCCAGTTGGTGAACACAGAAAAGGCCACGCCCAACATTGAGTCAAAGGCATATGGGGTCACATCTGAAGTTTCTTTATTAAACAAATGGAGAGACCCATATAACTTTGGAAGAAAGGATCATCAAAGATATCTCTGTCTTTCTTGGGGACCACTCTAGATACCATAGTTTCTGACCTTTTCCTGAAATAGTTATTAAAGCCTGAAAATATGAGATTTCACTTCACTTTCTATATTTTAATCAACAAGTTTAACTGAAAATAGTCTCTGCAGAGCAAGTCTGGACCAAGTAAAGGTAGGAAAAGCCATATACCCTATAGCCTGAGGGCAAGCCATCCATGCAAGTGGAAGCAAAATATCCAAAGCTCATCGTACACTATCCTTTTTGTATCACTTGTCCCTCAGCCTGATGTCAGGTCTAGGCCATCCTATCAAAAACCTCAACTTTGCAAAGAAGTTCACGTAAAAGCTCATGCTCAGGGCTTTGGGAACTGTTCTGCACATGTGACCTGGGATTTTATAAGGAGCAGGTCACACTTGCTTTACCAGCCAGGTTTGCCCCACTCTAGCTAGCTCAATAACAGTATGTCTTTTCAGTAAAATATTTTTGACTAGAGACAGTTAAATAAAATATTGTAAAAATAATTCAAAATGTAGTACACAGAGATAATGTAAATTTTATTTTAAAAAATAAGATATTGATCCATTCTAGGTAAAATTTACAACAAAGCTAAAATAAAGTTCACATTTATGAAAATAATTTATATTTTTTACTGTCTTTTGTAAGGATTTTCAAAACATGCAAATCTCCTTGTATGTTGCATCACAATTGTCATCTTAATATGTTGAAAAAAATAGCTACATTGTTTTGGTATATTGCTATCTTGGTTCTTTCTGACACATTTAATTGGAAAGAGCTATACTTTTCTTGGTCAATAAGAGACAAATCTTATTTAAAAATGCATGTTCTTAGTAAAATACACATTGATTCTTGTACAGTTTTCAAAAGTTTTACAGTTATATTGTATTTATCTGAGAAACTCTGCAGTTATTACTACCCTGTAAATCTTAAACTTGGCATTAGCAAATTTTGTATTTCTCCTGGATGGTAATTCACATTGGTTTACAAGTAAAGGAACCCTAAGCCTAGGCTCAGTGTAGTTTTCTGGAAGAACTAACATTGTTCCTCACAAACACTCAATGTCTTTGATTAATTTGGTCACTATGTTTCTTAGTTCAAACCTAGTATACAGGCTAAATTTACTTTACCCTGTAAACCTCAAAAGACAAAACAAAACAAAGCAAAATAACAATAACAACCACCAAAAAAGACAAAAAAAAAAAAAGCCAGTAAGTAGGAAAGATAGAAAGCAAGCAAGTAAGCAAGAAAGGAGGAAATGTATAAAAATATTTTGGGTAACAGAGGATTTTTTGTGGTGAGATTTTTGTCCTAGAAGAATTAAAAAAAAAAAGAACAATGAGATCAAAATCATAAAGCTAATATAAGTCACAAAAAGATTTGTGAGGAATGCAACTTACAACAAATTTTTTTATGTTCGATTAAAAATTGGCTATAATTTCAAAAATTATTTAAATAACTTTATAAAATTAAAGTTTATAACATTAATGTGAACCAAATTCTATATTTAAAACAATGTTTTCTGAAAATGTTGATCCACATTTAGTAAAAATTTATAGGAGGAACCAGCTTAAAAATAAAGTCTTTGCATTTTATCAAGACAATTTCTTCTGTTTTCTGCTATTAGACTTTTGATTACTTAAGTATCTAAGTTTAAATAGTAAAAGATTATTTCTATATTGGCTTATTATAAGATGATGTTTTCAGTAATCCATTTATAATTGCTCATACAACTGATTAAATAGCTATTAAGTTATAATTTTCTATATATCTGGGACTAGACATTAATATCTGTATTTCTAAAGACAAACTATATTATAGCTTTAAGTTTCAATATTGCTAACTTTATAGAGTTAAATTTAATGAATATAAAGTAACTAATAAGTGCCATTTTATATCTCTAGACTATAGAGATATAAAATGATAAAAAAAATTGGCCTTTATTTAAATTTAGTTCTACCATTTAAAACTCAACATGTATCTATTGGCTTTGATTGAACAAACATTTTGTTATTGTATAATATGCACTTGCATATTTGGTAGAAAAAAGTCTATATATTGTCATATACAGAATATCCTAAACTTGTAGGCAATCTAAAAATATCCTTTAACTCTTGTTGGTATTGGTATACTAATTAAACTTGTGAAAAGAATTTAAATTTGGCCTGAATAGTAAAAACTAAGATATATACAGATAAAGGGAAAGAAACAAAGAGAGAGGGAGAGAGAGAGAGAGAAGTAGAAGCAGAAGAAAAAGAAAATAATAATAAACAAAAAGCTAGGCTAGATACAGAAAGTGACTCCAAATACTGCACCAGTCCCTGCTGGCAGTCTCTAACTGGTCCTGATATTCAAGGCCATAAGAAGTTTTGATTCCCAGTCCATTAGTCCTTCCCAAATTGTATCCTTCAACTTCTCTTCCTATATTCCTTTTATGACATCTCAGTGTACTTTCAAGTAGCTCTCAGGTAAAGATACAGCTTTGTGTATAGGTATGCCTATAAAGTAAAAATGGTAATGTAAATATTGTGCTGGATAATAACTATTGATTTTATTATGTAGACTAACTCTATTATCTACCTCAGACTTTATATGTTTGCATTATTTATATCCAATCGCTGTAAAAGTTGTTTAGACCTACAAAACAGAGGCAAGATCCAGGTTCTAAACCCTAGCGTAAAAAACGCTTAATGGACAATAGTCACAAGAACATAAATATCTTCAGCTAGTGTATCCCTTTGCCATTGTTGTAATTAGGATAAGAGAACATTGTATTTCTCTGTTTTCATTAGAAAATGAAAATAAGTCTGTATACTTTTAAAGTCCATCTAATACATTTGAGAAAATATTTCTGTCTTGGTTACTTTCTTGTTGCTGAGACAATATACCTGACACTCAAAATTAAGGGATGAAAGTTTTATTTCAGCTCACTATTTTAGAAGTTTCAGTCCGTAGCCAGCTGGTTTCAAGCAGGGCAGCCCAGCACAGGGGCATCACAGAGGAGAAACAGTTCATGGTGTAGCAAGTAGTAGACAGTGAGCAGTGAAGTAGTAGCAGTAAGCCTCCCTTTCCCTTTTATTCCATCCTGGCTACGAGCCTTTGCAGAATCTACACCCCTCTTCAGCCAATAGCAGTAATAAGGAGAGAGAACCTTGGCCTTTTGAGCCCTTTAAGAATAAGAGATGGAAGTTTAGGGAGGAGGATATGAGAAAGGATAGAAGAAATTTTTAAAAGATAGTAAGGAGACAATCTTAACTAAAATTTGTACTTTTAAGAAGACTAAAACTTGTGAGGCTCAATATTACCCAAGGTGAGCCATATCGGCATTTCCTTGATTAAATGTAGTCTCCTTACCTTGCAGATCCACTATATTCAAAATCCCTCAGGAATACTGTAAGTCCGTAACTTGGCTTCATTGAGAAAGTGAAGAGCAGAAGCCCAGTGCTAAAATAAAGGAACATAATAAAAATAGGATTCAAACATTGCTTAAATTACTGTTACTTAACAACTAAGGTGGAGCAGCAGGTAATGGGGAGAAGAGATGAAGAATTGTAGGCAAATTCTCATTTTCATTTCCAGCAGTTCACACAGCCCTGCATATTAGCACGTTCATCTGGACATACATAGGAGCATAGACAAAGGTGGTTATGCACCAGCAAAAAAGCCTCAGTTCTGTAAGTTATTTTACACAGACCAGCAGACAACCTTGGCTGGACTTACACTGGGCTATCAGTAGATGCACCTGCGCTGGAGTTCTGTTGCCGCAGAACTCACTGCTTTCCCAGCCTGAACCAAAGGACAGCTGTCTTGCACTTTTGCATTTCCCTACAATTATCCATCTTAAAAAAAAACTGAGCTTATAGCTGTAATATGGGCCAGTACCCTTCTGGGGGTTGGGCCACATTTCTGGGGATTTTTACTTTCCTCAAAATAAGCATAGATGTTTCCAGTTCCAGAAAATAACATACCTCTCTCTCCGGAAGCCCTGCACTCTATTTGTTTGAGTGTATTATTAAAATGTCTAATTAATAAATGCTTCCTGTGTATACTATTTACTAGTTCTAGAAATTCTTTTTGTGTGATGGGAGTCAGAGAACCTGCAAGCCTATTCTATGGCACGGTAAGTTAAGTTCCTTGTCTCAGCTTCAGGGACTTCCTCAGACTCCACCAGGTGACAGTTTCAGATTTTATCCCAACTCCAAGTCTCTTGAGATTTATAAAGTTACCAAAAGAAGGATTAGTATGGACAGTTCTTTTAAAGGAAGCACTGTGACTTCTTTGAAAATGAGGAAAAGCCAATACTGAAAAGGCAATGAGAAGCATCAAAAATACAGTGTTTCTGAAGGGGAGACTCCAAAGGGAATTCATTAATAAATTCCCTTCAGTCTCAAAGATACACAAATAAACTCCATTGATTTAATAAAGGTCACTCTAGGCTAAACAACAGGTGAAATTTCTTAGCATTTTGAGTAGTATAGATAAGTAATTTACCGGTCAAAATGTGTGAAAGATACTACAGCCCCAGGGTAGCTATATAATCTTTAGAAGTAATTAGTAAGGGATTATAAACTGACATTTTGCTCATAGCAAATGCCTTGTTTTCATAGTAATGTCCTAGATATGCCTTAATGCGACATCTGTGGAAGATATATCTTTAAAAGATGAACACACCAAGAAAAGATAGAAATGGGCCTGTGTTTTAATTTTAATTTAATTTATTAAAGTGTAATACTCCTTTTGTCACTGGACAGGATTCAAGGAAGTCCCCACTGAGATAAAGAACCTAGACCCACACCAAGCTAAGGAACTCAGACCAGTGCTGGTGAACCTACAGCACATATGCCACAGTGGGCTCTTTGTATCATGCAAATGTCTAAAAGGTTTGCCATCACTGAGTCCTAGATACACTCTAACCACATGATATCTCAAAAGAAACACTAAACAAACAACTTTCTTAGAATGTTCCATTAAAAATACATGAAGGTGAATCCAAATAAGGAAATTGGGTTGCACACCTACTATCTATATTGCTACTGATGTATGGAATCTTCATGTTAATAGAATTGTTTTCACAATTCTGAAGTGGAGACAAGGAACTTAACTTACCATGCCCATAGAATAGGCTTGCAGGTTCTCTGACTCTCATCATACAAAAAGAATTTTTAGGATTATTCAATAATATACAGAGGAATTAATTGGTGCACCTGAACAAGGTACACCAATTCTCTCTCTCTTTTTTTTAAATGGACAGGGTCTAAGAAAGTTCCACAAAGAGAACACCCGGATGAGAATGCCAGCCATGGGATAGACTGTAGGTTTGCTTACTTATTTCACAGGAAAAAAAGTGCCAGATTTGTTAATGAGAAGCATTTGAAAATTTTAGTGGTTAGAATTTTTAAAAAAAGGGAAGTGTGAGCACTCTTAGAGTGCAACCCCTTATAGATAATCTGGAGTTTGGGAGTTTTTATGTGGTTTTAGGGGTGTCTTCCATATGGATGATCTAGGATGTATATTCCTACTATTCATCAACCTACTGATTTTCCAGGCTTTGTTAGAATGTGTCTTAGTTACTTTTCTCATTGCTAAGACAAAATACCTGGAACCCACTCATTAAAAGAGGAAAGGTTTGTATCACCTCACAATTTGTAGAAGTTTCAGTTTATAGTCAGCTGGCTCCAAGGTAGTGCAGCATAACAGAGGGGGATCATAGAGAAGAAACAGTTCATGGTGTGGTAAGCAGAAAGCAATAAGCAGCAGCAGAAGTGAGCCTGCTTTTCCTTTTCATAGCAAACAGGCTACCAACATTTTAGGTGGTTCAATATTCAAAGAGAGAGACTTCTGTAAATCCAGTGAACTACACCAAGAATTATACTAATTGCAATCAGTAGAATTCACCACCACACACCCTAGATCTAGTAAGCTCCAAAAGGCTCACCTATGAGAACACGAGGCTTTGGGGACATCTAGATATAAGCCATAACAGAACAAAAACCATTTCCATGTGTTTGAAATTTAGATATAGCACTGCCCAATTAATAGTCCTAGGCTCAATGTTGGCCTGCTGAAGCGATCCAAGGGAGATTTTTGCAGCTGAGGATGCCAGGTTGAAGAACGCATGGGTGTAAGACATCAGCAACAACAGCAGGTAACTGGAGGAGAGAAGAGTACAAGAATGCATCTTTATTGTATAACTCTTATACAGGTTTTTACATTCTTACACAGTACCTTGTTCTCTCATATTTACATTCTTACATAATACCATAAGCACGTGCATGGTTACCTGTGCTGTCATGGTTACATAACTGTATCCTACTGTGTGACTGTGTGCTTGTGCTGGACAAATGGAGTAATATCCTCAGGTGTCCTTAGATGCCACTGGGTTTTGAAGCAGTCTGAGTGGTTCTCCACACAAAATTTAAAGGCTTATTGTATTTTTAAGACTCTTAAGAAAAGTTTTTCTTTGAGTTTTCTGGAAGGAAAATGAAGGTGCTGTAACCTTGGCTAACTGTTCTAAAGATGCAGTTTTTCATAAAAGTACAATTTTAAAATTACAATTTTCTTTCTACATATCTACTCTTTTATCCTGCCTCAAAAGCCATGCATGTAGAGACCAAGAAGATAAGTGTAGAGAATTTCTCTTCAAAATTCCTTTCTTAGATAAATAATTTTCCATGAGCAATTTTGAGTTGATAAGATGTATCATGCTTTATTGTAAAACATTTCCAAGTTTTCAGAACATTCTGACTTTATTCAGTATAATGAATTCACCGATTTTAGTGTATGAAGAGGTAGCATCTACATTATCTTGTAAATTTTGTACTGTGTCAAATGGCTTTAAAATAAATGGTACCTAACAATTTATCCTCAAACTTAAACCTAATGATTGAATACCAGAAACATTCATTGACTTACAGTTTCTGTGGTTCAATGATTCAGAAACAGATAAGCAGAGTGACGTTAATATAAATAGTACAACTGTGACTGTAGGGCTCTTCTCCTCTTCTCACCTGGACCTGAGCCTGCCCCAGGGCAACCCACCATCTTGACCTAGAGCTCACTTAAGTGGTAGCTGAGATAAGGGAAACAAAGACCCACCCCCCAGCCTTCCCTAGAAAATTTCAAAATTCCAGCCATCCAAGATACATACCACAAGACCTCCCTCCATGACCTGGAGTAAACTTTCTTCACCTGGAGCTCATTAAAGTTCATGTATATGGACTGTACCTTATACATACAATGTAACAGGGTGAATTATGGAAAGAACATACCCAGCAGACTAAAGTGACATGACTTAGCACCCTGTGAATTATGCTGTCAGTCAGGCTCCTGAAAACCCCCAAGGGAGGTGCCCCAAAGTGAACACAACACCTGAACTCCTATAGTCTATTATATCCTGTATGCTTGTGCCATTTTCTTTTTGTCCTAGCTAGGCCACGCATCCTAGGATACTGATGCCATAGTAAATTTTCTCACCAGTTCCTTTCCATCCATGCCATGCCCAATTCTTTGTTCCTTGAGGACAAGAATCTGGGAACCCATTCCTGGTCCCCATAACCCTTAGCAACAATGTCTCACAAAAGTATAAAGATCCTGGTAGAAGCTCTATTGAGACTGTAGAAGATAACTAGTTCACACGGCTGTTGGCAGGAGGCCTACGATTTTTCTCCCCAGTCTGCCTGACTGTCCTGGTAACTTGTCCTCAGCTTCCTCCAGAGCAAATGATCCAAAAAAGGAAAGCAGAAGCCACACTGACTTTTATGATTTTGTCTCTGATGGCTCACATGGTCACTTCCTCTTTTTTATTGGTTCATTAGAATTAAATCATGAAGTCCATCCTATACTTTAGCATATGACTAGACTCTTATGTCTTTAACAGTACCTAACAATCTGTGAAATTATCTGAAACATTCACAGATGTTATTTTAGAGTTATTTCTAGCATTTGACTATGAAAGAGAGAAAAGCATATGTTATAACAACTAATTATCCACAGGTTACCCGTGAAGTAGTAAAGTTTTCAAAGTCTACATTCTAAAAATAGACTGGCCAGGTCAAAAGCTTGGCTATGATAGGTGTTATCTGTGTGACCTCAGATAAATTACTTAACTAACTTGTATCTAAGTGTTTTCTCTTTAAGTAGAAGTTAATCATAGTTTTTATCTTCTAAATTTCTTGTGAGAACAAATAAGTGGCTGAAAAAGTGCTTAAAGTAGAGCTTGTCACATTGTAATCACTCCAGAAGCTCTGATAATTATAAGTTAATGTTAATGATAAAGCTCAGCTATGTACTCATTGCTTTAATTCTATAATCAGAGATCTATTTATCTTTGTCAAAAACAGATTTTGAATTGAACCAAAACAGCAGTATCTTGCTTAAAAATACATTGACTACCCTGCATAAAAATTATTTTAAGAATATTTCATCATTTATATATTCATAGATTTGTCTCCTCATTCTCAAGAGAGTCTCTGTGAAATATTTTTGTTATTTTAAGTAGTTTTGTTTTTACCCAAGAAAAAGTTTAAATTAGCTAATATATACTCTTCACAAGTAGTTGAATTAAACAAAAAACAATGCAGTCTCAAATTAGTTTGACTAATTTGTTTTTCATATTCCAAAAGCTTGTATCTCAGCTTCACCTGCATCTACTTGGTTTTTATTCTTGTGATAAGCTTATCCCCTACTAAGCTGTGTTTCTTTGCAGCTTGATTGCAGTGTGTCAAAACTGCTGGGCTCTAATCATGAGCCGCTTTTCACAGATTCAATTGCTTCCCGGTAGCTGAATACTTACATCCATCCACCGACTGTTACTGTCAGTATCCTGCTGCCTTCTCCTGTGAGGAGCTCCCAAGCCCTTTTTACTTCAGCAGCTTAATGAGCACTTTGAGTGGTGAATACTATTTCCTCTGTGAGGATAGGGCCATGAATCCCTCAAGTCACCCACTCCTTCCCCCAGATTAGAGAAAAGAGGAAGAAAATTCTGCCTCCCTCCCTACTATTCTTCCTCCTGACAGATCAAAAAATTCTCTCAGCCCATTCTAAACTAGCTATTACCAGTCCTGCATCTCAATATCTTCCTCTCCAGCCTCCAGTTCAGTACCAAATGTAATTTCTGCAGTAGAAAATTGTGACAGCAGATCTGTCACACACCACCGTGGACAGAAAGGGGGAAGCCCTTCCAGGACTGTGGAGCAGAAAAAATGAGTTGTGAACAAATAAGCCACCTACTTGCAAGCTTTTGTCTTCAAGATTTCTCTTTTACTTCTTTCTCAGATTATCTATTTTACCACTGAGATAGTGGAGGGCTTTAAAGCACATTTTCTGTCTTATTATTTGTAGTTTGGGGTATTATTATTTATATGGTGCTCTGCAATTTTAATTTCCTTCCTCATTTCCACTTACCCCATTCGATATGCTTTCAACATGCGCACACACGCGTGCACACACACACACACACACTGCAGTCTACAATTTATATGTGGCATTGTGTCTATCCAATTATTCGCAGCATAGGAACAATGTACATGAGATTTGCAGTTTGACTACCTGCATATACAGACTGTCTCACTCAACACTGGGTAAGAATAGGTAAATTACTTACTCCTGGTTGCCACTGCCTACTAGTACAGTGGGGACAACAACACTTCACATGGTCATTGGGAAAATTCAGCATGACATATTAAACATTTAGCACATTGTATGCCAGTTGGAAGGCAGTCAGCACATTTGAACACTTTGTATAATTTATTTTAACATTACTATTATTTAACAATTGTACTTCACTTATTAAAGTGACCAAAAATATAGTATTCCACTTTCTCAGCTGATAGATCTCAGTGTGTCCAACCAACCCCTTACTAATGACAGTTATAGTCCTAGTTTATAAGGGAGCAGATTTAATAGAGAACACAAAATTTATAGGATTATTTTATAATATTTACCCAAAGAATCAAATGCATATGAGTGCAGGAGATCTGTCCACATACGGGAGACCCAAAGAATTCAGCTAAGGCCCTGAATCCGATGTCAATATCCTACATGAGCCCAGCTAGAGGCCTAGAGCCCACAACAATGTCTCATGCAACTCTGTATCAAAGATCTGCACCGAGAGGGCCAAAATGTCAGTGGCAGAAGCCAGAAAGTCTGTGCCAGCAAGGTGAAAGCTCAGCGCCACCCGATTGATAGGCCTGCACCAGAGCCAGGAACTTGTGTTTGAGGTAAGGACCAGAGTTCCCCTGAAGCAAACTGGAGGTATCCTCAGTGACAGCAAGGACCTCAGCTTCTCTGACAACCATGAGAACAGCTCAATTCATAGCAAGAAAACCAGCATGACAAGCTTCTCCAGAAGAATCAACAGCATACCATCTTCCCCTCCAGTTCTTTTATGCTGTTGGCAACAATCTTCAGGTGGGCCTTCCACACCCAGCACCACATGGATTCAGTTCAGTTGGGTGTTATAAGGTGACTATTATTTAATCCACCACAATGACTGCTTCAGTTATTTTTAAGCTTTTGATATTACAAAATTTTATACTGTGGTATGTACACATACAAACATCTCTACACATTCATGGTATATCTCTGCAGCATCCTTAAAACTGTCAATAATCTCAAAGGAAATCACTACACAGAGATTAAAATATTTTTCCCAGTTAAAACAAATCTTCTCCATTATTCTAAGTAGTTTCTTAATTAGAAGGTATACATAGGGTCTTTTTTCTTACACATAATGCAAAAGGTTTTTTTTGTCATATATTGAGTTATGTTGTCCTCAAAAATATACTGAAATCCTAATCCCTGGTGTCATTGAATGTTACTTTATGGAGAAATGGGGTCTTTGCAGATATAATTAAGATGGTCCTCCCAGTACAAAAAAAAAAAAAAATGGGTCCTAATCCCGGATGACTGGTGTTCTTTCTTATATGAAGGAAAAATATGGACACCAAAACAGGAAAGTGCTAGGAAAGCCAATGAAAGATATCCAAGGAGATAGTCATATAAAGCAAAAAGATTAGATTACCAATGTATATCAAGAAGAGCTAAGAACTGCTGTTAATAGGACTGGCCAAGAGGAAAAGAAATGTTCTGCTGTACAGTTTTTGGGCAGTGTATGAGCTTGCTGAAACCCTGACTGCAGCTTTCAGTTTCCACAGCTGCAAAACTTCCAATCAATTTCTCTTATTTTAAACTGGTCGGTTTGTACTATTTTCTTAATGGCAACCCTAGGAAGCCAATAATGTTTCTTTCTGCATCTATGTCAGTAATCAGTTTGACTTACTATTTTATAAAAGACAAAGATAAAATAAAAACATTTAATCACTATCTCACTTAAAGCATCTAAACCTCTGCATACAACTGGTTTCATAGAGAAAAACTGTAGTACAAGAACTGCACCGTCCATAAAATCAATTTATATTGTTGAATGTGCATTAAAAAGGCTTGGTATAAAACAAGTCCTCAATACAATATTAAAGAGCACAGTTTTCACATAATATAAAACTCTTTGATGCAGAATCTAATATTATCTACCTGTCTTACATACTCCTAGTACTCCTTCAGATTCCTATGCAGTCTCTTCAGGAAAACTTCTTTCCTCCATCACATATTCTCATAATCCCATGTACCTCACTTTTGTAGTACTTAACCTGTGCTTGTAATCCTTGATCTAAAACCAATATCACATAAGGTTCACAAAAACAGAATGGGGGGATATTTTACCTTAACCATTATAAATCAGAACATAATGTTGTGCCTGCTATTTGATAGACTAGATCCTCAAAAATGTTCACCAGTGAATTTTGTATTTCTGAGAGCTTTCATAAACATGTGGTATCATAAACACTAGTATACAAATTTGACTTGAATATATTTGTTTTTAACTGCAAATTCAACTCAGAAACTACTACAGTAGTCAAGAAAAGAACATATTCCTAAATGGTAGAACAACCTCAATATAACAATGAGAAACTAAGTGAATTTGCACCTTAAAAGCTATCCCTGAAGTTTAAACAATAAGAGAGGAGGGAAAATAGGTCTCTCTGATTAAACATGCTAGTGGTAGATGCTGTATTGCATTTTTTTTGGCTATCAACCATAAATCTGTGATTTTTCTATGAATGAGAGTATTTTAGTATACTATTTCATCCCAGTTACTCTCAACCTATCATTGTGATATGAATTATTTACTTAGCATAGAAAAATTAAGCATTTGTAGTTAATGTTATAAATCCACTGTAAATAACAGTTTATGTATTGATACTATTTCATATCTCATGATTACCATATAAGTCTTTAATATTATTACATAATAATAAAAATATAGATGGTAAATCCTATTACATAGAGAAGCACTAAGGTTGTATTAGTGGTAACAAGATTATATTTAATCTTATGTCATGTTTATGATTATTGATATTTTAAGAAGTGATATCTTCCAAATAAAAATTGGAAAGACACATTGTATAAAGATACAACTAAGTCCTATTTTGATATTTCAAATTATACTGTACTAGAAAATTAAAATATTGGAAGTGTTTATGTAAGGACCTTTTAATGCAAGGAGCCACGAAACACTGTTTGCTTTCATATAAGACTAGTTCCTTTGTCAACTGACTTCCAATCGGATACTGTAGTAAATCATGGTTTTTATCAGCATGGTTTTTTCTTTGAAAGTCCCAAAGAGATCCCACTAAGTTACTATTTTTATGAGTATCACATACACACCTATAGAAAACTAAAACATGGTACTTTGAGACAGTATGGTAGGTAAAGTCTGCAAAGGAGGCAAGCAAACTTATTAAAATCTAAGTTAGAAAAACAAACTCCAAATGATTGCTAGAATATAAAATAGGAAATTCATACTGGATTTGGAAGAAATGGTGAGTCATGCATAGAGAAACAAAGCAATGGACAAAACTTAACTGGGGAGGAAAAAATATCTGCTAAGGAAGATTCTACGAAGAATATTTCAAATACAAATCACATATGATAATTTGGTAAATTATAGGAAGAAAGAGGTGAGTTGAAGAGAGAATTACTAAGATTTTAAGTAAAATTAGAAAGAAACAATGAGAAGCAAGTAATTTCAGAGTCTGAGTATTAGAGAATTACTTTATTTCTCCACACTGTCTTAACAGAGAAACATTCTCAGAGAAGGAAATAATTCCAGGATAAATACACTAGCAAAGATTTAAAAAAAAAACCAAACTTTTTATTGGGCACCCTAAAATACTCAGGGCAGTGCCCTAGACACTTTCATCTTGACAACAGATTTCATGTCTTAATCATTAGGAAAAATACCTGACTCCCACAACTTATTGAAGAAGATATATACTTTGGCTTATGGGTTTCAATGGCTTTGGCCCATGATTGGTTGCCTGTAATTTGCCTGGTGAAGATACATGGGGGAGGAAACCTGCTCAGCCAGGAAGCAGGGAGAAGGGAGGAGCAGGGAATTAGAATACACTTCCAGGTCTCATGCCCAGTGACCCATCTCTTCTGACCAGGCCCCTCCTCCTAACTGCACATTCACCACATTTAGTGGATTAATCCACTGACAAGTCTAGTAATGGGTGATAGAATCACCTTTCAAAGGCCTCCATGTTTGAATTTTTGGGAAACTTTCTAGATCTAAATCATAACACCTCAAAATATGAACCCAAAATGTATATGGTTCCACAAAAAATTCTAATTCCCAAAATGTCTAGAAAATGATGTCTCAACAGGTAAAGAACTTCTGATAATGAACTACAGCCTAATTCATAGAAAAATTACATTTTTATTAAGGGAATTGTAACAAAATGGATCTTTAAAACAGACAGAGATTTCTCTAAACCAAAGAGGACACTGAGATCTGACTTTCTACAGGTAGAAAATGTGATGGGTGACCTACTTAGCCATTTTGTTTTTTTCTGAAAAAGAAAAGATTTCTCACAGGGCAGAGTCAACAGTGATGAATCACAATGAACAAAAGAATTACTAAGGAAGCAATGGGGTCCTAATAAAGAAATGTTCCTTGAGCTGGGAGTAGGGAAAAGTGAACTATAAAATGTGCTTGATTATATTTCAGAGCTGCTAAGAACCAGTGACCATTGAATGCCTGTGCTTCAAATGGGATAATCGAAAGCAGTTACTCTTTTTACTGCATTATCGTTGTATATTGTGCATCGGGGTGGGTAGGGAAGATAGCTCCTTTCACCTTAGTTAACCTGTAGGGAAGATGAATCCCTGAGGGAAGAAGATATTTGTGGTATTTTGTTGCTGTAATTGTCCCAAAGGACTCAATGTCCTTTGTAATATCCTACGGAGTTGATCTTGCCTGTATAACCCACTTTACACAATGCAGCACTAGTGAAAGTAATACAAGCAGAGAATAAAAAGCATTTGTAAATTACCATTTGTCATTTCTTGAAACATTTTTGCCCACTCTGTGAAAAGGGATGAACTACCTTTCTCATGAATAAGAAAGCATATAGAAAGAAGTGCCAGACCTCATCTCTCAAACACGCACGTGAGCACAGCTGACATCAATTAAAGTAATGCCTCATTATCCCAGATGAGCCCAGATAAAACTGCTGATCCACAAAATTGCAAGCAAATACATAGGTGTTGTTGTAGACATGAAGTTTGAGGCATTTTATTATGTAGCAGCAGCAAACAGACATATGCTAACTCAGCATGCCAGCAGACCCTACAGACTGTTCTATTTTAGAAGACATGATTTTCCAAATATTTTACTAATTCTTTTACTGATTCATGTATAACACAAAAGTCTCTTCATGAAAGATGGTAAAGCAAGAACTGTACTTATTTCATTTTATGCTCTTAGCATCCAAGATAGTTTTAACATGGAGAAAGCCTATAACATATGAACAAATGACAATGGTATCTTCACATACACAGTATTAAAACAATTTATTCATGACAACTAGGTTTTTCATCACATTATATGACTCATATTTAAAGCCTTTAATTTTATAGAGGATCTGGTAGGTAATAGCTTACATATTTGACTGGAAACTGCAGCACTTCCAAATTAAGAGATATTTTCTTCTGAAACTCATATCACATTCTAGTTATTGTTTTAATTCCAAGGATGTATCTGCAGGAAACTTTGATTTAACACAGGGTGAATAAGTGTTTCTGAATTTCATGCAGTGGGCAACATAAAAATGTTTTGGAATTAACAAAGGGTGTACTTATTAGAACCCTTTATATCCACGAAAAAGGACGCATACACACCAGCAAGAAATTCCTTATGCCAGGCTCCTAGGATTCAAGGGACCTTCCCAGAGCTCACATTTTCCTTATGTCCACTGTGAGGTTGGTTACTTAAAGATCGGTAGTGCAAAAGCTAAATCCTGTCAACTGAAATCCATTTGCTCAGGTTTAACTCTTGATTGTATAATCAAAATTACAAGGCTGATGAAAGAAACTGAAAGAAAATCAAGACTTCTCATGTTCATAAAAGGGAAGAATTAATATCTTTAAACGTTCATTCAACTGAAAGTAATTTATAGATTCAGTTAAATATCCTTCATAATGCCAAAAACCTTCCTTATGTAACTAGAAAAAAATCCTAAAATTCAATTCATCTGGAAGTACAAAAGACTCCAAAGAGCCAAAGCAATCTTAAGCAAACGAGAACAAAGCTAGAGGCATCACATGGTGATTTCAAGACATACCATAAAGCTCTAATAACCAAGACAGCAAATTACTGGCATAAGAACACATAGACCAGTGGAACTAAACAGAGATTCCAAAACTAAACCCACACATCTACAACCAGCTGATTCTCAACAAAAGAGCCAAAAACAGACATTAGAAAAAGAACAGCCTCATCAATAA
Source organism: Hydrochoerus hydrochaeris (assembly GCA_004027455.1). Classification (NCBI taxonomy): domain Eukaryota; kingdom Metazoa; phylum Chordata; class Mammalia; order Rodentia; family Hydrochaeridae; genus Hydrochoerus; species Hydrochoerus hydrochaeris. Next base: position 30,329 of record PVLA01007896.1, on the reverse strand, counting down.
ATGATGCAAGAAAGCTGGATATCCTCATCCAAAAGATTAAAACTTAACCTGTGTATCTCACTCTGTATAAAAATCAACCGAAAACAAATCAAAGACCTAAATGTAAGAACTGAAACTCTGAAACTATTAAAAAAGGATACAGAAACACTTTTAGCCATTAGTACAACCTTATCTATTAGAAGATGTGAAGCAAAAGTTGCAGTACTTCACCCTAAATTGAAGTAAAAGAATTTCCTTTTATATTTTAAGTCAGTCATTGCTTCCAGAGGTACTTGTATCTTTATTTGGTTTCCTTTCCCTATTCTGTAATATTCACCTACCTTTTTTTCTGACAACTCTCCTAAAATAAATTAATTTCAAAAAAATCATAACTCAACATTCTCCTAATAGGAAACCAGTCTTAAATTAGCACAATTGGATGATTCTCAGTATCTTTTAAGATTTCTATATTTTACTAATGTAATTTACTCTCAAAATGCCCCCGTTAAATTTTTTCCAAAGTTAGCACCTCTCTTTCATGGTCATATAAAACATATTTAAGCATTTAAAACACCATAATTCCTTGTTACTCTCCCAGTGAATACTGTGGGCATTGAGAAAGAGATAATTGTATTTATGAAATATGTGCATTTTAATGACAGTGTCTCACAATAATATGAGCTAATGAAAAATTTGAATAAGGAAGAAAATTATTTAGATTTCTTGAAAAGAGTATAAATAATAGGCAAAAGAACAAAAGTTGAAAAGTATTGCAATAAAATATTAATCTAATCCAAAAAATTTTAAATATTTATTAAAGTTTCAGTAGTAAATTATTCAGAATGATAAGAATTTTAAGCATATATGTATGCCCATAGAAGTTAATGTCTCTCAAATTTACCTCCCTTGATTCTCCCTACATACGTTTGGTAGCTATTGTTATACCTCTGTTTTGTGGTTGGAAAAGTAAATCTTCAGTAGGTGGTCTGTCTAACAGCTAGCTGCTACAAATGACAATTCTTTCTTTTTTTTTTGTACCAGGGATCGAACTCCTGACCTCGTGCTTGCCAGGCAGGCGCTTATACCTCTGAGCTAAACCTAAGCTAAAATACAATTCTGAAGAACAAAGTAACAAGTTTTAATTGGAATTCCCACAACCTTCGAAAAATTTATGTACAGATAACTAGAAAAAGTTTCCTTAACCATATATTTAACATGAACACATACGCTGTTTTCTCTCTCTTAAAGTAGGATCAGCTTGAATCCTCTACGAATAGACAGCACAGATAATCAGAGGTAATAAATCCATTATCTTGTTTGACTAGTTGAGAAAAATCTAAAATATGATGCGGTCCTGTCACTGTACTGTAAAATGAATGCTAAACAAGGCTTGAACATGCACAAAAAGAACAGTGACAATAACATCTTATGGTCAGAATTGATTTGAATGTTTTAATCTGAGTAAGAAAACATTAAAGAGAATTATTTCATGAAAATTAGAAATACTTCATAATTGTAATTGTGCTTTTAATAACAGATTTAGTTATAATCATGAAAAACTAGAAAGAACTCAAATATTCAATTAGTATATCAGTAAAGTATGAAATTCATACAGCAAGATATACAGTATATGTGTTAGCTACTTTTCTCATCGCTGAGACAACATACTCAGTGCCCAAAGTTAAGGCAGAGGTTTCCTGAGATCTGTAACGTGCCATGTTGGGCCTTGGGGAGCTGGAAAAACAGGCAGCCACCAGCATGCCACTCTGGTAAGTGGCTGTGGCCTGGCACGCCGCTGCTGCCCCAGGGCAAGAACCATACAGCGTTTCCTGAGATACGCGACATGCCATGTTGGACCTTGGGGCGCTGGGAAAATGGGCAACCAGTTCACCCCTCTGGTGGGCGGCTGTGAGCCTACCGGGCGCGGGCTAAGAATCAAACACCCCGCCCCCCAGCAAGTGAGAGCCCGGGATCTGAGCATGTCTTGCGAGTTTGACTATGTGCGAGATAGCAAATAAGGGGGATTTTTTTCTGCATGTCTTTGAGGTCAAATATTTTTATCTCTGTTTTGATCAATGGTATTGCTCTATTCAATATTCTGTTCTTGTAATTTCAGTATTTCCTTTGATATTGCTTTGCCTGATTGAAGGAACAGCTATTGTGAAGAAAACCAAATATACTATTGTGTCTATTGCTGTTGTCCCGGTGGCCTGCTGTGAGGTTCTGGGCCAATTTCACTGCACTGCCTCAGTTGGCTATGTCCTGTCTTGTTCTGCTGTATTTTACTACCTTCAAAATAAAATAAAATAAAATAAAATAAGTAAATAAATTTTTTTAAAAAAAGAAAAAAATTAAGGGAGAAAACCTTTACTTCACGCCAAGTTTGTAGAGATTTCAGTCCTTAGTCTGCTGGGTCCAGGCCATTTAAACTGTCCCACTTCTTACAGATTTGTTTTAGATTTTATTATTTTTGTTTTACTAGTGCTATGACTATATTTCTCTGTAAATCTCTGGTTTGTTGTTATTTATACCCATATAGTATTTTTATTTTTTTATCTCATGTATTTTAGTTTTAATATTCAAATAACCCATTTGAGATATTGTTATATTTTTATGTCTCCAGTTGTGTACATGTACAATTTTTTATGAATTTTTCCAGTCAAGCTCGTGAGAATAGGTATTTACTCCTGAGTACTTAGTAGTGAGTACTTTTACCTGTGATCTTTTCAGATAGGGCAGCCTCTGGACTCAGGTAGTTTTTCTGAATGAATCTGTTGATCAGCTAATTATCTGAGGGGACTTCTTCAGTTCTCCAGTGTTCTTCCTTTGCTAGAGCCCTAGTAGTCTCCTCTCCATATAATCATCCAAAGATCTCCAGCAACGTGGGTGTCCCCTAAATCACGACTCACGTATCACGCTGTTAGTCTTCTCTGATCGTGCAGGTACCTTCGTACTTCTATGTCATGTAGCCTTTGTTTCATAAAGTTTAATGCACTGACCTTTAGCACATATATGTATAGCTGTTACTGATTCCTGGTGAATTGTTCCCTTTATCACTATGGAGTCACCATTTTTGTCTCTTCTGTTTAGTTTTGACTTGAAGTGAACTTGGCCAGAAATCAGAATAGCTGATCCTGCTCATTTCTGAGTTCTGGCTCTATGGAGTACTGTCTTCTATCCTTTTACTTTTAGTCTGTGTGTTTTTTACAGGCAACACATGGCTGAGTTTTGCTTTTTGATTCAATGTCAGTATGTTTTCTTTTCTTTTTTTTTTCATATTTTTTTATTTAAAGAGAAAAAAACAGGAAAAAGGTAGAAATATTAGAGAATTTCAAGAAAAGAAGATAAACAGTAAGAAATCACTAGTTGATACATTACATATTGTTCTTTTAGAAATAGTTATTCAAGTTACAAAATTAAAGCAGACAATGTGGACACTCAAGCAGTGAGAGTGCAAACAGATCTGTTCAAGAATCCAACAAGAACCTAGAAATATGGTCATCAGTCCCACACACCTAAACATACATGCAGCTATATCTTTTATAGCACTTCCTATTTCCTCTTTTTTTACAATAGCAATTATACATTTTTAAAATTTTGTTTAAAGAGAAGAAAAAAAAAACAAAACAGAAAAAAGGGTAGCAGCAATACAGAATTCTAAAAGAAAGAAAGAAAAAGAATGAGAAAAAGCCCCACTAAGAAATCAGTAATTTATAAATTGCGTACTGTCATCCTGGATGTAGTTGTTCAAGTTACAAAGTTAAAGGGTAAATAGTAAATATTCAAACAGTCAGACTACAAACAGTTCTGCTCAAAGATCCAACAAAGATTCAGCAATATAGTCATCTATTTTACACACTCAAACATACATGCAATTATATCCCTTAGAGCACTTTCTTTTCCTCTCTTTTTTACAATAGCAATTACACATTTTGGTTTTATTACTCTTGTAGTTCTTATTTACTTTTTACACTAGAGACACAATATGATATTTATAAATATGATTCTTATTTATTTCACTAATGAGGATAGGCTCAAGTTGTCTCCATTTGCCTATGAAGGCCTCAAGATCATCCTTTTTTATAGCTGAGTAATATTCCATTGTATAAAAATGCCACATCTTTTTCATCCACTCTGTAGTTGATGGGCATCTTGGTTGTTTCCAGGATTTAGCTATCACAAATTGACTATGTTTTATTATGGAAATTGAATTAAGTCAATTTCCATTTTGAGTTATTATTAAAAAGTACATACTGATTCCTGTCACTGTATCATTTTCCAGTGATGGTTTCTTTTATGTTCCTTTTTTTTTAACTGCACTCCCAGTGTAAGTTATTCTTTCTCTTTAGCTCTTTGGGTGATGTTGGCCACATTGAATCTGTTTAGGATTTCCTTGAGTACATTTTGCATTGCTGATTTTATGGTCATGAATTTCTTCAGTTTTTCTGTGTTGCAGAAAGTCTTTATTTCTCCATCTATTATGAAAATTAATGTGCAGCATATAGTAATTAGAGTAGGCAATTATTTTCCTTTAGAGTTTGAAATCCTTCACTATAAGCTCCCCTGGCTTCAATGTTTATTGAGATATCTGCTATTATTTAGAAGGATTTGCCTTTGTAAGTTTTTTGATACTTTTTTTAGCAAATTTTAATATTTTCTCTTTGTTCTGAGTTTCTGGAATTTTCATAATGATGTGTCATGTAGAGTTTCATTTCCAGTCATGTCTATTTGGGTATCTAACTCTACTCAAATTTGGAAAAGTTTTGGTAATAATTTTGATAAAATTTTATACCATATATCCTCCTCAATTCCAATAATTATTAGTTCTGTTTTTTAAGAGGACTTGGATCATTTTTTAAATTAATTAATTAATTTTTTAGCATCAGTGAGTGAATGATGTACTTCACCCACCTTGTCTTTAAAGTCTGATATTCCATTTTCTGACTGATCATGTCAACTGCCAAATCCATTAGTTAAGTTTATAACTTCTATCATTCCTTTTTAGATCTTCTAAGTTTTTACTGATATGTTCTTTTGTAACTTTATTTCCCTTACTTTATTCAAATGTTGATTTGTTTCTTCCTTAAATTTGTTGATAATCTTAGTGAATGGTCCATTCTTCTGCTTACTTATATCATCTTTAAATTTAGCACATTAGTAATTATTTCACTTAGCTGCTTATTCGTCATGGTCTCTTCAATCATTTTCTATCATTTTTTAGAGTTTTGTCTGAAAATTCTTCCCCTTCAGCATTCATTTGGTGGAATTGTGGATGTAATAGGCCACAAAGCTCTTTCATTGCAGTGGAGATCTATTTATTTAGTAGATTTCTCCCTGTGATGAGCCCTTGACTTTAATGAATCAGGGTTCCACCTACTCCACCCTTTCAGAATGCTAGAATCTGTCTCCAGCAGTGCACTGGGTGTAAGCCTTAGGTTAAGTGTGCTGTCTCTTCTAGATTGCCTTGATGAAATAATTTTCTGGCTTGTGTACTGTCTGTTGTTTCCAGGAATCTCCTAGCACCTAATGGTTGACAAGATGGCAGCTTCAGAGGGTGAACTAGCTGTAAATAGAGCATTATAATCTTCCTTGTGATAGCTCATCCTCCAGGAAACTAATGTAAGATTATTCTTAAGTTGGTTGCAGTGTTTACAGGTGGATTCATTTCTTTTCTCTTAGAATAGCATAAAAGTCTCTAGAATTATAGCATTTGAATCTTTCATAATTTCTGGGGTTCTTCTTATGGGTCCCCCTACCTCAGGCCTCATGGTAACAGAAATTACAGAAAAACCACATGGGAGTACCGAGGGGAAGAAATGGAGGTTGAGTTGGATGGTGGGTTACAAAGAAAAGGAACAAAATATAAATACTCCTGCACTAAGACAAGAAAACCAGCAATGCTTTTCCCTTGGGAAAATGCACATGTAATGCAGGTTCTAGAAAAAAGTTAAAAACAGAATATAGAAACATACACATAACTTTACAATCAACTTTAACCAACAATGTTAAGATATTTTAATCTTAGGAAATTTTTAACTTTAAAAAATATTTTCAGTAATTAACAATATAATATAATCTCATGCCATTGAATGCCCAATTACATGACATATTTAATAAGCTTGGTGTAGACACATATTATCTGAGTAACATAGTAACATTATTATGGTGCTCACAGTCATCGGAATATTTGGCTTTCCCTTAGACCATTTTACCACAAACTACTCCCCTGAACATTCTCTTCCATTGAAAATTTGGTCCATAATCCAGCAGTATAAATGTTCTAGAATATGACATCAAATCATTGCCACAGCAATTACAAGGAAGTAGAGCTTCTCTCTGCATCCCAGAATTCTTCTAAATAGCACTTTGTATGGAAGTTAGGACTATCACAGTTAGAAAGAAATTTCAGAGAATAAAAAAGTATAGAGAAAGAACAAAGAAAAAGGAAAAAAAATAAAGTATGAGAATAGGGAGGCAAAAGAAATAGTGAATACAAGTTGAAAAGAGAGAAGAGGGCTGAGAGAGAGAAAAAGATGAAAAAACTTTTAAGGTAGTTGTTAATTTTTCTACTTTAAAAGTAACGAAAGAAACTTCTGAAATTTCAAGTAGTAGGGCTGTGATTTGAATAATCCCAAATTCTGGGCTTTTGATGCTTAAGTGCTCCTTTTTTTATTACTACATAAAGCTGCCTCCCACTTTCCCGTTTAACTCCCAACAACTCCTGAACTCTTGACGTACAAGTAACCTTGGGGTCCAAAAGGACCCGCATCACATTTATGTGCTCAAACTTTACCTGAAGACTGATGCACATTGTTTCTTTATTCTGAACTTGCACGATCCCATGACCGGTGTCTTTGTTTCCTACACCTTTTACTCATCATTAGAACCTTACACTTATCCCTGTGGAATTTCTACATGTTAGATTTAGCACCTAGAAAGGGCATAGATTTTCAAAATATTTTTCAACCCACATTTTGATTTCTATGCTGTTTACAACTTCAGGGAGTTTTATACCACCAGTAAATTTTATAATTTTCCTTTTTTTTTTCTGGTTACTTATGAAAACACTAAATGGGATAGAATCAAGAAAGGTGTTGCAAAGCCTCTCTGAGTTTTTTCCGAATTTTTAAACTGAAACTTAACATTTTATACATTACTAACCCATAAAATTATATAAACATCATGATAATATTTACTCATATTTTGTGTAAGTAAAAAAACAAAGCCCTACTAAATATCTTATTTAAGTGCAGCTCTGTCATATTGATTTATATTTGATTTATCTCCCTACATGAAATCTAATTTCAAGTTACTTATGATGGCCAAACTGAGACTACAGTACAAATCTCACATGGTCTTATAGATGGATTACTTTACTTTTTTTCTTTAAATTCCAATAAAAAGGTCCTTCACAAATATATTGTAAATTATCAAAAGTGATATTAAACATAACTTCAGTTAATTCACAGACATCTGTTTTTGTAGGATGTGTTTTAGTTATTTAGGGCTCTATATAACATCTTATACTGTTGCATTCTAGTTTCAAGGTTTCAGACAGACTGCTAAAAATATAATGCCTCTGGCATAAATCTTGTAGATAACATCAATAGCTTTCTTTACTATGAGATTATAACAGCCTTAAAGTTGACATAAAATTTTCTCTCCAGGAAAGATATATATTAGTGTTTCCCAAATTTATTAAGATGTAGATCACTACCACACAGTCTGTCTTGTTTGTTAATATTTTCTAGAGCATGTGCTTAGAAATATAGGAATATTCTTGGTGATCTAACTATCATTTCTATGTCAGAGGAATTTTTTTGTGACAAGGTCTCACTACATGGTTCAAGTTGGCCTTGAACTCATTATGTAGCCTCAATTGGACTCAAACTCACATGGATCATCTTGCCTCAGCCTTCCAAGTGCTGGCATTACAGAAGTGTACTTCCATGCCTGTCTGCTCCACAGGATTCTATAATTATCTAAATATGATCAACCAAGGTATAAGATTCAACACTTTTATGAGGTCAAAATCCAATGAAACTGAATGAAAAGAAATGGTGTCAATAGATTTAAATGAAGTCAAACTAGAATGTTGAGGTTCTTAGATGCAAAGAGATTATGAATATATCAATGGCCAAGAGGCTGTCCCATCAATTAAAATCCATCAGTGAATCTTAATAAATGGTCTGATTGATCTTATTGCAGCAGGGTCAACAATAACTTCTAGATAGGAAAAGAAGATACGAATTTAAGATAGGGTTGGCATAAATGAAAATAAAGTACTTGGTTATAAAAGAAACTGATAGAAAATTTCTGGTTAAAAAAAAACAGTGCTTTTCAACCATGTATCATGTAAAAGTACAGTAAATTTTAGTTAGGAAGAGTAATTTAAATTGAGAATTACAATGACTGCAGTTAGTAATGATGTATTGTGTATTGAGAATTATAAAGAACATATTTTCAGTGTTTTTATCACATGTGTACATTGGCATGTGCACGTACACACACATACACACACATAAACACACATAGATATGTATGTGAAATGACTGGAGTTGACCATTTCACAATGTTTATGTATATGAAACTGTTACATCTCGTAAATATATGCAAATCTTACTTGAAAATTAAAACATAAAAATGGGAATTTATTTCAAAGTGAAGGAAAAGAGCTGATAAACTACAATTATTCTAATTAATTTAACTAGGCAGGACACACTGACCTAGTTGAAAAGTGTAAATGGAATTCTTAGATTTTTCTCATTTTTAGTAGCACTTTTCTGCTGAGCTGCCGTTAAATGCTCAGATGGATGTATGTAAGCGGACTCCTCAGAAGGGAAAGTGCCATGCAAGGTTTAAAAAGCTCCAGGAGGATGCAGCAGAGTGCTAACCCAGCTGAAGAGAGATGTGAGGTGATTCTCAGGGATGAATAACATTCATTAGAGGCATGGAAAAGATATGACCAACAGAAATAACAGAGAAATGAGAGAGGATATGCCTGGGGAAAGAAGCAAGATAGCTAAAAGATGAATCTTTGAAGAATAGAGAACAAAATCCTAGCTCTCCTTCTCCCATTTGTACCACCATTCTCTTTCTTTGTATTCAACTGACAGTTTTTCATTTATCAGATGCCCTACTATCCTTCTTGCTCTTGTTACTTTCCCTAGTGGTAATTATAGTTCCCATTCTGTATAATTAAAACTCAGTGCTCAACCTTGAAGTGTAAACTTATGTATCACCCTCTCAGGGGAATCTTTTCAGCCCTCCAGCATAGTGAAGGTGTCTGCCTCACTTCCTCCTCTAGTACTCGTCACTTTCCGTACTTTATGTTTACTTGTGTAATTTTACAGTCTCTGTCAGCACCCCCACTTAGACAGGATGTTCCAGGAGATTATAGACTCTATTCCACATTTTCATCTGTACCTAGCAAGGTATTTTTCAGATAGGAAATACTCTATAAACGTTTGTCAACTGAAAGCGTGAGAGGCAAAGGCAGGGAAAGTTTAGAGAAATCAGTAATAGTCACGAACAGGCACGCATTGTGTAGAATGTTAAAACTTTATACTTCCTACTTTAGTTATTTCAACTTTATTGTGAAGTCCTAAAGGAAAAATGAAATTTTAAGCAGGAAGGAGAGTTTAGAAATGTTATAATGACTACATGTAAAAAATTGATGAGTGTGAAGTAAGACTAAAGAGCTCCATAAAAGGTTACCACAGAAACTAAGCAAAAATGATGCTAATCTGCCCAGAAAATAGCTATTGGGATAGTTCTAGGTGTGAAGTTTCAGAGTTACTAAGGAGAATTTTTAAAAAAGTAACAAGAAGTTAGAATGAATGAGAGAGAGGACATGTCAAAGCTGTTCTTGAGTGTCTAGGTGATATAAATGTGTGAATGGTTCTGATACCAAACTGAGACAGAAAAAATGGCAGTAAGGACTAATATTTAGTACTTGAAATAATGAATACAAGTGTTTTACTTAAAATATTTCGGTAAATTATACACTAAACCTGAGATTTTGAGAGTGAAAATGACAAGACAATGAGCTTCTTAAATAATTATTATAAAATATACATAATATGTAATTTGCACCTCAAACATATTTTAATATATACTTCAGTCATGTTAAGAACATTCATTGCAACCATCAAACTATCCATTTCCATAATTTTTCATTTTCCAAAACATAAATTTTTGTAACCATAAAATAATTCCATTTTTCTTTCTCTCTAACCACCAACAATCACCATTCTTTCTGTCTCTATGAATATAACTACCAACATTTAGCTGTAATCATACAATATTTTTCTCTTATATTAAGGTCATTTCACATAACACAGTGTCCCCAAGTTTATCCATATTGTAACATCTTTGAGGATATCTTTCTTTTTTAAAGATAAACAACAATCCAATGTTTACATTTTATCCAATCAGATGGATGTGTGGTTTGCTCTTATCTCTTGCCCATTGTAAATAATTCTTCTCTGAACATGGGTGTATCTCTACAAGTCCCTGTTTCAATATTTTTCAAATGTATGAAGAAATGGAGGTTTATGATCATGTGGTAATTATGTTTTTAATTTTTTGTGGAACGTGCATACTGTTTTGTTGCAACTTAACATTTTACATTCCTATTAACAGTATTCTAAAATGCCAAGTTTTCTACATTATAATCAACATTTCTTATTTTCTTGTTTTTACAGTAACATTCTAATTTCAAAAGAGCTTTTGAGGTGATATCAATAAATTTTTGATGATATGCACCAGATTTTATTAATATCGATATGTAATAACAATGCCCAAGTAGAAATGATGAGATGCATTTGTTAAATCTGAATCTTTGTATAGTGAAAATTTAGTGCATCATACCTCACAGTTTAAGTAGACCTAGATGATGTTACAAGCATTGCTTTGAAATTAACTCAACTGTGTTGAAGAGATTCTCTCAAAAATTCAAACATTAATTCTAATTTTTAGGAAATTTTTATCATTTAATTTTTTATTCAGAACTAAATTTTATGAATTTTTCTTCTTCATAACTATTAGATATATATAGTCTCTTTTTTACATGTAAATGTTTAAATAGTTAAAGACTGATGTTTTGTTTTCTTCATCTGCTACAAATACAAATCCTCTTTTGAAAGTTACACACTACTTATTTCAACCAACTTCACACATCATGGATTCTAGACTCAGTTTCATTTGACACTTAATTAACACATTGGCTTTTATTTGATTAATTTCTTTCCATAAAGAAGGTAAGAAAACATGGAAATTCAGTGCATATCTTTTGTCTTGGAAAACTGGCATGTGTGGATATATAGATTTGGAAACTAAAACTAAAAATGAATTTCAGAAAAAATAACAATTTTAGAGAATTACTTTACATTTCTGACATTACCATCCTAGTTCCACGTGGAATCTGCCTCTCCATGTCTGTCCTTTTTTGACCAGATTCAGTTACTAATCGTCTCATCAGTTTATCTCCTCAGAATAGAAGTCCAAGGTGTTACACTCATCAATTGACAACGTCTCTCTCACTAAGCAGTTGTTAGGCTGCTTCTAATAGGAAAATTTGATCTAATTCATGATTTTCAGCTTTGTTTTTATGAGTCAGTATGAAAGGTCACATAAGCATCCCACTAAGCAATGACATAAGATACCCAAAAGTATAGATGAAATGTAGACATTTCTATGCAAGGTAACACTATGCTCAAACATATTTCATTGTAGAAATTTCCCATCACTATGTAATTCATTGGGGTGAATAAAATTTAATTAGATATTAAAGTAAGCCAAAATGTAACAAAATACATAATTTAAATATTGAATAATGTTAAATGGCCCACATATTTAAAGTCTCATTGTTATTTTTGATCTAGTGAAAGTTAATCAAAAGCTACTTTTTTACTATTGAAAGTGTGATAGAGAGATCACTGCATGAGTAAACTAGAAGATTTTTTCCTACCTACAAAAATATTAGGATTATTCTACACTTGTGGTTAATTGTCACACTATATTATCAAATAACGGGAATCTAGTAAAATAAAAATCATGCTTTAGGAGAAAGCAACTGGATGGACCAAAAAAACAGATGTATAAATAGGTTTAAATATGTAGTGCATATATTATAAGATAAATAGTAAGTACATAGAAATAGGTAACTATGTACATTGCTTACTTTGTATATGAATAACAGCTACAAAATTACCAAAGATCTGTCCTATGTGTAAGGAGCCTTTTGCATAGTTTGGTAGACAGTTTCCACATGAAAGAAATTCTTGCTTTGCTTTGCACAGAATTCAATGAAAGAAGATAAGGGGTTTCAAGAATTTAAAAAACAGCACAGAGAAAGTAAATTTTGAGTATTATACTGAAAAAGGAGTAAAAAATAGTAAAACAAGAAATGTGGGCAAAGAGAAAGCATAAGTAAATATGTTAAAGCAGTTCCGTGTTGCTAGAATATACAGCAAAAGGAAGGATTTTGTCTGAGTTGAATAATAAATCACTGGTAGACACTAGCAGGCCATGGAAAATTTTGAACAAAATCATGGTACTTGTACTTTAGTCCATGGGAGCTGTTGTTTCCGTAGCCCCAGAAAAGAGTGAGGAGGATATATATATATATATATATATATATATATATAACTGGCATCAAGAGTAGAAAACAGGTTTCGGCTGTATTAAAAAGTAAAATGAATAGCCAATTAGATATGATAATAACAATGACTGCTTCCATAGATTGTCTGTTGTATCCTGAGTAGTTTTATTTGCATGCATTATTTCATGTATCCTTATAATATAGGACCTTGTGTTGTGCCATTTAAAAAAATAAGATAACTAAGGTCGTGACATATTTTAATGCTGTGACATAACAGAGCAAGCTTTTAATTCACAGCATTAGAATTCAGAGACAGTTGTTCCATTAATCCATTCTATTTAGAAGTGGAAGGGTGGTAATAATTTTATTTATAAATTTTGAGCCAAAATATTGATGATACTAAACATGTAAAAAAAATTCTGACTTAAATTGAAAAAATGTATTAGGTTTCTAATACTGGCAAGACAAATTTATTGACAGAGACAAACACATATTAAATTGTTCAACACTTCAGTTTTTGCAACATCAGGAATTGAACCCAACTTCCACCACTGAGCTGTATCCCTGGTCCTTTTATTTCTATTTGAGACAGAGGCCTAATAATTTGCCCAGGATGGCCTGAGCTTTCAATCTCTTTACCTAAATAGCTAGAATTATAGACATGTGCCACCGTGTCTATCTTAGGCTTCTTGAGGTCAGATGTCAGAAGGCAGTCTTACCAGGCTAAAAGTAGTAGCAGGGCTACATTCTTTCTAGAGACTCTAGGTAAAAATCTGTTGGTGTTTTGCTTTCTGTTTGTTTGTTTGCTTTTGTTGTTGCTGTTGTTGTTTTTCCTTTACCAGCTTCTAGATGTTATTGGTATTGCTTGGCTTGTGACCTGGTTCCCTCTGCAACAGCCCGTTTAATTTTGTATAGTGTTACTCTATCATTAAAAGTTCTCTCTTCTTTTAAAGCCCCATGGGATTACCCTGGACTCAGCTGGATCAGTCAGAAGAGTCTCTCCATTTTAAGGTCACCTGCTACCTTCATTCCTCTTTGTCTTGTAAAATATATTAGAACATGGACATATTTGAGAGGTCATTAATCTGCCTGTACCAGATGTTGTAACTAAGTGATGGTAATTACCGAACTAACAGAGTTATATTTAGTCTTGATTAGCAAAAAGACATTACCTACAGAAAACCCTCTTAACTTCAATCATGGAAATAAATACATTGTAGAGTTCCTAGACAGTGTATGTTCTCCAGAAAACTCAGCCACTTGACAGTCAAAAAGGATCTCCTTGAGAATCATTCTCTTTATTTCAACCTTTTCTGTGAACGAACTTTCTCTGTGTTGTAAAGCAATATCACTGCTTAGGCAGTATTGTCTAAGCTAAAAGAGAGCTACTCAGAAACTGAACTTCCTGTTTGATTACAAGTAAGTTTAAATTGTAGCTCAGTCAGAACAGGCGACTTTGTTTCTATCGAGTCTGATATAGAAAATTATTTGTGTGATTCTATTCTGCTTCTTTTATTTGATTCCTATTTATTGTTGGTTAGTATGCTCAGTGTAGTCTGTAGCATTTTGATTTTACGCTCTTTCGCAGCTTTTTTGTAAAGGAAACTTTGTAGTAACAAATTTGAGAGGTTAAATCTAGTGATTGCAAACAAAGATATATGCTAGGTGATGAATGAATGAATCCATCTTTAGATTTAATTTACAAGAAATAAACAAGGATTTAAAATATGAAAGGGTAGGAAACGAATTTGTATCAATGTCCTTGAACAGCTGGATGAAGCACTCCAAGATGTGAGTGTATTACAAGAGAAAAGAGCAGGTTGTAAGATATGCATATCAGGTAATTGTGTTTACTACGAGTTTCATTTTATCATCTTCCTGAGAAATAGGATAATTTAAATTAGGATTAATAATATAAAAAAACTATTGGCATGATGACAGGTGAGATAACAATATAAACCTAAATATGCATCCAGGAAATAAGTGTGTGGTTATATATCTGCAAAACTCCCCATGAAGTCTCTTGTGAAGAAATGAACTTATGTATATGCAGATGAAGCCCTCACCTCTTTTATCTTAAACAATAGATGTATTTTGGAAAAAGCAACACCATAGTATGTGCATCTTAAGGTTAATTACTGTGATAAGCTTTAAAAATCAGACACATCATTTTCTAGGATATACTGTTTTACAACTTGAGGGCAATATTAATTAAACCTACACACATACTGTGGAGTGGTTAAATATAGCTAATTAAATATAACTAATTAACAAAAGCTTCCTTTCACATAGTTAACATATTTGTGTTCTTGTACAAGGCATCTTTATTGATCTGCTTTCCATCACTGGGAAAAAATACCTGACACCCACAATTTAAATGAGGAGGTACTTTAGTAAACTAGAGTAAACTTCTTTCTCAATTTTTAAAGAACTTTAAAGATTAGGAATTCTGAGTCAGATTGACATCCCAAGTCTGCTAACTATTACCTAAGTGATAGAGTTCAACCTGTTAATTTTAAAATGAAACTTGGCAGCAGTTGATTATGAAGAGAGGTTTATTTTGCTCATGGTTTCAGAGGGCTTAGTCTATGATCAACTGACTTCAAAGCAAAAATTTCATAGTGGAAGGGCTTAGGAAAGGAGTACTGTCCACTTCATGGTGGCCACCACCTCATGACCACTCCAGCCTTTGATAACAACCATTTTCCTTTAATTTCTCTAAAATCGACTTTTACATGTGCCACTTATAAAGAAGATCACACACATTTGTCTTTTGGTGTCTCGATTATTTCACTTAACAAAATGTCCTCTAGGTCTCTCCATGTTGTGACAAATAACAGCATTTTATTGTTTTCATGGCTGAATATTTCCCACTGTGTATGGACCTAATTTCTTTATCCATTCATCAGTTAATGGACACTTGGGTCATTTGAAATTGTTGACTGTTGTGAGTCACACCTAAATAAACACGGAATGAAGATTGCTTTGATGTACTGATTTTATTTCCATCATTTGTATAGCAAGAGGAAAGTTGCTAGATCATATGTTAGTTCTGGTTTTTACTTTTTAAGTTTTAAAGTCATCTTAGAAATTCAGTAATTACTTATTGTCCACCTGTGTGTGAGGCTATAATGTAGAAAAATCCAAAATCAATTTTTTAATAACCAATATTCACAAATTCACTTTCCTTTAGCTTTTCTTTTTTCTTATGTAAAATATTAACCCCTAAGAAAGTTCACCTTTGACATTTAATAAGAAAAACTTGGGGTTTCTGAAATGCTTTCAAAAAGCTTTGATGCTTTTACCTTATTACTGATCTATCTTGGTCTCTAAACTGTGATCCAGGGATATCAGGTAGCCCATAAAGATCTCCAGTGCATCACACAAGCAAATCTTTCCCAATATTAATGATGAAATCACCACAGTGGCTGAACTTTCAACTTACAGATTCTTATGTCCCTTCTCATTACAATTCATTGGTATTCTATTATACTAGAATAAACCTCTTTGCCAATTTTTAAAGGAGAGTTAAACATTAGAAATTTGGAGCCAGATTGACATTCCAGGTCTACTACCTATCACCTAGGTTACAGAATTCAACCTGTCAAATTTAAAATGAGACTGAGTAGCAGTAGATGATGATAAAAATAATTCTAAATATTAAGAGCAAAGGGATGCTGAATTATTCTGTAAAATAAAAGGCACCAAACTACATATGTTGTTGCTCGCACATATTTTTGAGAAGGTTTCTTTTAAATTACAAGCAAATGAGGCAACCGACATCTGAAGTGCTTTTGTAGCATGAAAATCATGAACCTAAAAAGAAGGTATAGCCATTCTTTCTTTTTACTCTAGTACTGATTCTTTTTTCTTTATAGTATTCTAGAGGCATATTTTGACTTTTGAATTGTCTACTTATTCTGGCACCCTTTCTAATTTATTCTTGAGAATAAATTTTATTTATATATTTATTATCTACATCCAGAGAATATATCACTTAAAAAGTTCAAATGTATTTGTTTTCTTCAGAACTAAAGAAAAATTTTGAAATCAATACATTGTAAAATTTTAAATTGTTTCTTTACATAATAAACTATTCCATTTAGAAATAATACTTCACATAAAATTCACAGGAGGTTTACTCTGGACTTGCAAAACCTTTCTTCATTTCTTTTCTATTCTTATACTTTAGTCTTCTATTATGTACAGGCCACTGTTGTGCGCATCTCTCAAAAATACCTAAACATTTATTTCTCATCAAATAATATGTTATTTTTATAACAACTTTTTTCCTGATATACACACAAAAATTGATAACTCATTCTTTTTGTGTGTGTGTGCCATGCATCAAATTCACCATCTCACACTTACTACGTAAGTGCTTGAGATGCTGAGTTAAATTCCCAGCCCCCAGCTCATCTTTCTTTTTTGACACAAAAATTGATAAAAAGACAAGCTTTGCCATGAAAACTGAAATAGAAAATATATTTCAACAGTTCACAACCAAGCTGGGCATAGTGACACATGCTTATAATCCCAGCACTCCAGAGGCTGAGGCAGGAGGATCATTGCAAGTTCCAAACCAGCCTGGGCTACAAAGTTAGCTCAAGGCCAGCCTGAACTGCATAACGAGACCCTGACTCAAAAATACAAAAAATAAAACAAAAACAACAACAATTTGCAACCAAATAAGTTGGAATATTTTCCAATTTTTAAATCTAATTATATTTGTAACATCTATGATCTTTTTCCTTCAATGGAACTTTATCCACCAATAAATAGGTATATCAGAAATTCAGATTAGTAAATAAGTGATTATAAATTGAAAACAGTACAGTAAGTAAGAAGTGTGATAAAGGACAGTATAAGAGGGCAATACAGAGTCAGAGAATATTTTTCTAGAGTGGCCATATTTAGTTTTGGATTCATAGTTAAGCAGGAAATATAATGCATGAAGCTTATAGGGCAACAAAACTTTCAACAGACAAATGTAGCAGCTGGTGGCAGGTAAAAAGTAAAGGAAAAAGGGGATGAGATGAGAGTAAGAAGAAAGAAAGAACTTTGATAAAAAAATAGGAGTAAAATATTACTCTAAGAGTTAGAGATGTGAAAGGGGGAAGTATACATTTTTATTTACCAATTGTGTTTCTTATCACTTTGTGAACCACCTCCTATATTTCTCAAGTATTATTTACAATAAAATTTTAGGAAATCTGTTATTACCCCAAATATTTACATGAGAAAAATGAGATTTACTTAATGTACACTTAGTAAATGAAAAAGCTAAGATTTAGAGCAGATTATGTTGCCTAAAGTTTCATAATTCCATTTTACTGCTTACCAAGTTTTTAAAAGTGAACTGAGCCATAAAAGTTAACTCTATTCTCATGGCCATCTCAAAGCATCATAGAGTTACAATAGTTTTGATCGGTGCTATTTATGACACTCAGTTTGGTTACACATATGTGTAGGTATCTCACTAACTGATGATCTTACTGAATTAATAGATCCCAATGTATTCATTTATACATTCATCATAGCCAGACTAAACTCTTGTAGAACTTTTTTGATTAATAAACATTAATTGAATAAAAGAATGAATACCTGGATTAATCAGCGAATTAGTGAAAAATGTGACATTCTATAAGTAACACACGTAATACTAAATAACAAAAGCTTCTTAGTGGCCTTTTTTGTTCAAGCCATTAAATCTTCTTCGGAGAGCTTATTCAAAGTGTCTTGGTATAATTTTATTATGACCAAGGTTTTTACACCATTTTACAAATGCAGATTATGGCACTGTTTTGTTTCTCAATATTTTCTTCTCAATGTATATCTAAGATGCATTTCTTCAGAATTCTTCCATGCATTTTGTTTGCCTCGCATTTTCCCAGGATAATTTTGTAAAACTACCTTTCATACAGTAGAGCTTGAATCTATAGCTTTCCATCATGGTGGTATATGGTTGCAAAGGGTACGATACCAGAACATTGTAAAGATAAGCATTTTAAGCGACTCTTACAATCATTATTTCAATATAGCAAATGGAGTATAAATGTCATGGTGATTTTATGTGCAATATTACATACTTTAAGGAATGTATGAAAAATTTATCCAAAAGTTAAAAATTAATACTATTCTCTTTCCTCTTTTTACTCATATTTCCATTTTATTTTCATCAGAGATATTGATCCTAATTCATATATTTTTATGATTATGATTCTTAATGGCCTCATCATAATAGTTCTAAACATATAAAAGGATATATATACTCAAAATATGAATAAAAACTAAAATTGATTCCTATAAATAGCCCGTGAACTAAAAGTTCTTTGTCTTTAATTACTTTTTCTGGATTGAATCTGTAGTACTTACACTGAATTTTCAACTTGATTGGTTTGAAATATGTCTGGAAAATTAGTAAAGCACACTTTTGGGTGAACACGGTATTGGTTTCTATGAGGTGACAGGTCCTGAAAATGAGGTGCAGCGGATGAAAAACAAGAGAGAGACAAAGTTATGGGACCAGGAGGCCACAGACTCTAGCACTGAAGCTTTGATCATAGTTTTCTCTGCCTATTTTTAAAGTCTTTTCTTCACAAAAAGCGGAAGTGGGAAATGGGAGGGGTAAAGAAAAGAAAAGTGAGAACTTAATTATTTAACTATCCCAGGGACCATCTTTGCTGTCTGGCCTTTGCGATTACCATTCTTTTGGACATATCTTAGCAAAGCATCTTGTACTGTCCCCACAGCATTCCACCGGGACTCAGGTCCTGCTTTTGTTTTATTTTACACTATGCTTTAACAAGACTTCCTCCAGAACCAACAATCATGTGACCTAGCAGAGCTCAAAGTCCCTGGGCTTATAAGACATAAGGTTAGTTGAAGACATGTCTTTTCCCACAGCCTGGGTGGCTCATGAAGGCATGACCTTGGGATCCATGATCCCTGACTCCTTCCTCTCTGGAGCCATTCTCCTGTTCTGCTTCCTGACTGCTATGGAGTGAGCAGCACGCTTCTGTCAGGCCCCTCTGCCTTGCAGCCAGCCAGCTGTGGACTGAAACCTCTGAAACTGAGACCCAGTTGAACCTCTTGCGTAAAAGATATGTGTTAGAGCAGTAGACAACAGTAATCAAGAGAAATAGTGGGTGATATTTCTAGATGATAAAATCCTCAAAAAATCAGTAATTTCTGTAAAAGTGCCTAAGGGAGCACGTGTAAAGGTGGCACTGAAATGCTGTGAATGCTAAGGCGGACCTAAAAGAAACAGCTGAGCTGCAGCCTGCCTGGAGCCAGCCTTGTAACCCCAGACCTTGAGTGTTTACTCTGCACTGCTAACTGCGCCGCCCACTCAAAGAAATGGTGTTTACAACAAGCCATTAAGGCAGTCACAGAAGCTTGTTTTTCTGGAGGAAATGCAAAATGTTTAGAAAGTAAGTTTTTTTTTTTTTTTCCCAGTGCCAGATATTGAATACAGAGATGCTTCACCAATGCACAATATGCTCAGAGCTTTTCAAAATCTTCTGTTGACAGGAGCTTTCTAAGTTGCCCAACCTGGCCTAAAATTTGTGATCTCCCTGCCTTAGCTTTCTGAGTAGCTAGGATTACAGTCATGTATGAGCCACTTCCCACTATTTTTTCCCCTTCATTTTGATAATAACAGATTTAAACATATCTTACATTTTCATTTGTAAGATACAATGCTTGACCTGCAAATTAAAGGAGGAAAGGTTTGTTTTCACTCACTGTTTGTAGAGGTTTCAGTGCATAGTTCTCTGGTTCCACGGCAGGGCGGTAAGGCAAAGGGACATGGCAGAGGAGAAATTACTCATGACATGGCAGAGGGCATTGGGACCATGGGAAGACAGAGGGAGATTCACCCATTCAGGCCACAGCCCTGTGAGGCTTTGGGGGAAACATTCTGATATAAACCATCACCAAATGTTCGAGTGTGTTATGGTTTAGATGAAGGATGACTCCCAGTACTCTCATATGATCCGGGTTAGGGCTTTGGAGCAGCGGCTGGACCATGGGAGTGCTGTAACTAAACGTTATGTTAGAAGGTAGAGCCTGGTCAAAGAGGCAGGTCAGTAGAGGCAGATCAGTAGAAGGGTTTATCTTGTTCCTAGACTCCTTCTTTCTCTCTTTACTTCCTAAACACTATTAGTTGAGCAGCTTTCTTCTGCCCAGGCTCTTCCACTATGCCATTTCTACCTTAGATCCAACCAAGTGTGGACTGGAACCTCTAAAAATCATGACCTCAAATGAACTTTTCCTCCTTTTAGTTGTGGATGCTGAGTATTGTGTTTCAGCAAAGAGGAAAGTGACCAAGAAAGACTAATTAGAAATACTTACCAAGAAATTTGGGATAAACTACAATCTGCCTAATAAATGGACAAAATGACCATGCAGTAAAAACTATAAGAAAAAATAAAAATCACTAATAGAAATATAAGAAAGTGTTATGAAAATCAAGTTCATTATGCTTTAATGCTAACAGGGGATGGTAAGGGAACATAGAAATGTTATCTACATCACTTTTGTTGAGCCTTACCCACTTGATTTTCTATATGAGGAAGGGGGAGCAGAGTAACTAAGCCACATAAAAATTGTGAGGTCAGAAAAGGAGCCATATTTTAAAGCTCATTGTTTGGATGCTATTTGTACTTATGTTTATAGAGAATTCTGGGAGGTGAGGGTTGAGAATGCAGATGCTAAACAAGGTAATATATGAATTAGGAATTTCATCTTTGAACACATTAACCCTGAAGCAGATGTGGTGAGTTGGCTTTTGAAGCAAAACTGGAGTGAAAAACAATAACTTTTGACATTGGTCATTGAAATTCTTTAGACAAGAGCTGATAAACACCAAGATAAAGCAGAGATAGCAGGATGCAGAGAAATAAAAGGGTTCTTGAGTAACGAGATATACAGCATAGATGCTTTGAGGAAGAGTTAATAAGACTTCAAGTTCTTTATATAAACAACTGAGCAGAGAGTGACATTTACCCAGGTAGGAGAGTTCAGAGAAGAAATTAATTCTTCAAGGCCAAAGTACAAATGCTAAACCAAACCATACGTATACAGTAAAATAATGTCAACAAAGATATTTTCTCTATTCACTGTGCTACACATTTAGACAACTGATCAAACCCTATAAAACTGAAGTCCATATACCTGCCTTCCTAACACCTCATGCTTGTTTTTTTAGTTTTCAAAGAAATTAAGGTAAAAATGAAATAAGTCATTCTCTAGCATGCTTTCCACACACAGCAGAAATCAGAAATTGCAGTCTGAAAGATACAAAAACAAAAGAGCTCTTCTCCTTTTTCCTCCTCCTCCTTGTCAGCATAAGACGTGAGACAGAACAGACATTTCCAACAACTGCCAAAGTTGCAGTCACTGCTGGGTGAGGGAGATTGTCCTCCAACAAAAGCAAAATGGCAGCATTTAAATGACCTGACACATCAGATCTTTTCAGCTGTTCTTTAACAGTAAAGCATTAATCAGGGGATAAACAAGGTATTGTCACCCTGACAAAATTTTAGAGGACTACATCAGAGAAATCTCCTGAAATTACTCTGTGTGAATACAAAGCAGGGCCTGACATTTTCCCTAAAAGGACAATATTTCTCAGAAATATCAGCTGTTTCTTCTTTAAAATCTCTAAAGAAGAACACTTTCTTGATTAGTGACCTGATTCTGCAGAATATTTTAGTGCTCAAATCTCCCTTGAAATAAGTGTGTTAGGTAAGATCTGAAAGCACTTTTACTCCCAGCAGTGACTTTTTATGTTTTTGAAATTTTTAGAACTACCATTAAACATACCTCTTTCTTCTATTTTTATTGCTGCTTTAGTTTGGGTCCTCACTGCCTTAATTATGGTTTACTAAATGATTCCTTCACTCTATTTCTTTCTTTCCTTCATTTTTTGCATGACATACACAGATATAGTAAGAGTTACTTACCATGAATGCAGCTCTAAAGGACTTTCTCTTCCTCCAAGATACATTTTTGTCCTTTGTTTGGCTCCAAGCTTCTCTAAAATCTGTTGCTAAGTGATCAGCCTTGCTTTATTGTCCACTGATATCCATACATGACCTCTTCTCTGATGAAAGGTACACTGCGTTATCCTGTTCTTACAGTTTTAATTCTTATACCTTTTAAAATTCATTTCTGTTTCTGTCTCATATCTTTGTTAATTTTATTCCCATTATTCTCCTTGAATTACTTCTAACTTTACCACTTATTAAGTATATGCTATTGCAAAAGAAATGTGTTTTTCATTTCAAGCATTATTAACAAATGTAGTCTACAAATTCATGTGGACAAGTAAACATCCTGAAAAAGGACTTTTCTCTGGGAATGGCAAAAGGATTTCAGGGAAATAAGAGGGTTTAACAGATTGCATGAAGTTTATGTTCAACCTGGAAAAGAAAGGGAGGTTTCAAGACTAAGTCCCTGTAAGCCTGGACTGTACAAGAAGGAACTCTGATATTCATTTCGTTAACCATCACTGCCTCTAAATCATTCATCTTCTTACTGTTTTATTCTTTAAATATTTCTGAATCTGCCTCTCAAGTCTGTGTTAAACTCACCAGTTTATGGCTTACTTTATTCTCTTTCTTCTACTGGAAGAAAGACCCAAATACTGCCCGTTACACTGATGAATTAGAGACAAATTTGACTTTTCATAAATTGCAGTTATGAAAAAGTGAGCCCATCAAAAACATAAACCAATCAACATACATTTCCAAAATAAAGTTTTAAGAAGTAATACAATCACAGGTGCTCCTCAAGTTATAATGAAGTTATATCCAACTAGAAGAAGTAGAAAATATTAGAAGTTGAAAATATTAGAAATCTAAAATAAATTTATCTCATCTAACCTACCAAACATCACAATTCAGCAATGCAGAACTTTGCAAAATACGGGATATTCACCCTTGTGATCATGTGGCTGATTAGAAAGGTGTGGCTCAAGCCACTACATAGCTTCATAAGAGGGAAACACACTAGAGATTGCTAGCTTAAGAAAAGACCACGCATCGCTATTCAAAGGATTACTTACACATTTGCATCATTATAAAGCCAGAAAATCATAAGTTGATCCATTGGAAATCAACAACTGTACTGGTTTCCTAAGCCTATAAAATCATATCAAAGTACTGGTCAGAAGTGAAGATTCCTAGATCCTGCCTCAAACCTTCTGGGTTGGATTCTCAGCAGGACAATAAGCCAAGAACAAATATTAACATTGTTAAAGAAGACACATAGCTTTCATCATTCACAGATAGCATTGTTTCTGTAGGAAAAATAAAAGGATTTATGGATCAACAGTTGGCATTTAGTAAGAGAGATTAGAAAGATACAAGATCAGCTGTAGATATATGAATTCCCCTTCCCCAAGCAAATAGAAAATGCAATGCTAAGTAGATGTCATGCATCAGTATCAAAACGAACAAGTTATCACATGTGAACAAAATGGTAGTTCTTTTTTTTTTACTGTGTATAGCATTGATCACTACTGTATTATTTTGCTTAGAATGTTGTACCTGAACATCATGATCTGGATGACTTAAACAAGAGAAGTATATTTCTTCTAGATGGCTAAGTCTAGAAAGTCCAAGATAAGTTGCTGCTAGGTAGGTTGCATTCTGATCCCTATTCTCTTGACCTACAGTGGCTGTTTTCTCGCTGTGTGTTCACAGGACCTCTTCTTTGTGGTCTTCTTTATCCTGCAGAAATAAAGAAAAGAGAGGAGAGAGAAGAGGAGGGCAAGGAAGAAGAGGGGCAGGGAAGAGAGGAGATGAGAGATCTTTTCTCTTTTTTTATGCAGCCATCAATCTTAAGAGATTTACAGTGACAGTGAACCTTTTAAAGCTTTCAGTGATACAAACATCCCATTTGTCACACATGCCACAACCACTGGATTAAGACAATGCCTTTATGATCTCACTTAACTTTAATTGCTTTCTGTAGGCCTTATTGCCAAATACAGTGAGGTGTTGGGGTTAAAGTTATAACATGAATGGGGGAAGAGCACTATAGCAACTATTAAAACAATCCTGCATAAAAATAAGAGAAATTCTCTATGTTCATGGGGATAGAAACTCATGTGCCTTCTCTCTGAATTGATCCATAGATGACTTCTGACCAAAATAAAAATCTCAGCAAAGATGTTTTGTATATGCTTTGATGTAGTCTTGAAAAACTGAGTTTATAAGTTGTAACACATATTCTATATATTTTGTATTTTTGTGATAAATTTTACAATATATGTGATAATATAAAGGGTCAAGAATATTCTTGATATGATTGGTTAATAGTAGACTGACTAGTTTACTTCAGATTATAAATGTATGTAGATTGTATTTAGTGATCCATATGATATTATGTAGGAATAGAAAAACAGACAATGGAACAGAATACTTTCCCAGAAAGAAACCAGACAAACGGATACTTGCTGTAAAAGAGAAGTGATTTTACAGATGGCAGAGAGACACAGGGGTTTTCATTAAATGATGCCAGGTAAACTGAGTATCTAGCCACACTAGAAAAAATGTAGGAAAGAAAACTGTTCTACTTCACAAAAATACAGATATATTCTAGTGGGATTGAATGATCTAAATGTGAAAGGGAATTTCATAGAGCATTTAGAAGGTGAGAATTAGCTTTATCACCTGAGTAAGGTGAGGCTTTCTTAAATCACTCATTAAAAGAAAAAAAACTAACATGCTGAAATGTATTTAATTTAATTAGATACATAATCGAAATATATTAAATGGAAGAATGTCTACTCATCAAAAGTCAGTGTCAACTTGTCAAAATACAAATTACCATGTAAAAGATTTTTACACATATAATGAACAAAAGCCTAGTGTTCAAAATTAATACTGAACTCCTTTAAATATTTGGTTAAAAAAAACCCACAAAAATTAAAAGGGCAAAATTTGAACAGACATACCGAAAAGAAAAAATACAAGTGGAAATATTTTAATAAACATAATGAAAGATGATCAGTATATTAATGATCAAATCAATAGCAATTAAAATCACAATGTGTTACAATTTTATATCCCTTAAGGTTGACAAATGTTTAAAAGCAGATGAAGTGTTGAGGAGCACATGGAATGAGAATAAATACCATGACCAGTGGAGAGTTTAAAGTAAAGAACACATTTCTTATGACTGATGTTAATGCTAAGTGCAATCCCAAGGGAAATTAGTCCCCACATGCACTGGGAGGCATACAGCCATGTTCATGGTAACATTGGCCCTAAAACACAACAATAAAAAAAACCACTAGAAACAACTCAAATATCTATGAAAGGTAAAAATGATGGGGAAATCTTGTTAAACCAAAAAGGCAAATTAGCAAGAGTACAGCCACAAATATAAGGAAGCTGGTAACAGAAAAATAATAGAAAAGCACACATGTAAGACAATGGTTCTGATATGTCATAATGTTGTATTTCTTAACTTGGGTTGTGATTCCATTATATATATATACATATATATATATATATATATATATATATATATATGTATGTGTATATATATATATATACTTTTACATATACTTATCTTGTGGATTTTCATACCATATATGTCATGTGCTTTGTGTACTCTTCTGTGTATGGAGGCTGTTTCATAGTCTTAAAAATTCCTTTAAGGCTAAGTATAGTCTTGATTTAAAAATAAAAATGTTCATTCAGCTTAATAATCAAAGATTTTGTCTGACTTGAAGGTTTAGTCATTGCTATTGTTTCCTTTTTCTTACAGAAGCTGGGAATTCTTTACAACTTTTTATTTTGTTCTTCATTGGAGAGGAGAAAAATGAGTCCCATTCGGACAACTTGTCATAGACAGTTCAACTAATCCATAGTACATCTTCACATGGATCCTTCACTTACTGCAGTTTCCAGAGTCTTGCACGTTGGTTAGCTGGCTTTTCCCTCTGCTGACCCTTAGAAGAGCATAGCAATAGAAAAGCAGAGATGTTTCTGTTTAGCCTCCTGTTTTTTTCTTAAGTTCATCTATATCTCTTGCCTGCTATGATTTCTTTTCCAAAACTCTTCATCTTTATGGGACTGTATCTTCATTACCCGTTAAATTTTTGTAAGCTTTCAGAAGAGAAAAATATTGGGTTACAAATAATATCAAGAGACAACAATGTTGTTCTTATTCTGTCCCATGGTACCTAGTAGAGTGCTTTGCCCAAGGTTATTTGATGAATTAAATAATAAGTGTAACAAAAAATTCTCCAACAGTTAAGAATAAAACATGTTTCTTGAATTACATTTTGAAATGGTACACTCTGCCAAATATTAATGTGACAGCTAAGTAATTATCTAAGCAATGAAAGAAAAATCAATAATTTTTCTTACTTAGGTTTTATGATTGCCAGTGAATGTGTTTGTGTATATATTTGATGACTTCCTAACATTAACAGAAATTTTCAATTACTGTGAAGCTGTAGCTATTATAACTTATTGAAACAATTTCTCGCAACCTGCAAGTGCCTGTCTAAGGAAAGAACATAAACATCTTATGGCTTATTTTGTTTCTAGTTGATGCAATTCTTTTATTTTAGCAATTGTGCAAACTCTATTGTAATTATTATGTGCATAAAAGTATAACTTCCCAGTTAATTTACCAATTATACATTAAATTACTACACTGAGAATGGTAGAAAAGAAGGAAAAGTAAGAGACTAGATTATTTGTTACTTTAATGGTCAACAAATAGCAAGACAAAAATACAATATATGCTTTAAAACCAACAGCTACATTTTTAGATAAGATTGTAACTTATTTCAACACATGAGAGTTATTTCTGGGCTTGTGGGAGTTATATACCTCACTGAATATAAATCTAAATAATATTTACAAAGTAAAAAAATAAAATAATACACTCTAAAGATATTTATGCATTATGTTCAAATAAATCAGCATTTTTTCCTAAATAACCTCCATTTTAATTTAATAAAAACTAAAAGTTTTTATTTATTCGGTGGCTTTTTGTTAAAATCCTATCATAACTGTTTCTGTAAGAGTCAGCTTAAGGTACCATAATGATTTGTTAATGGCTTTCTGTGTATACAGAGGGTTAAAATCTACTAACTTGTAATTACCTGGTTAAAGAAGAACAAATATAAGAGAACAAACAATGGGTACTAGAACTGTCCTTGAATCTATTTAAACAAGATAATCTTTCTAGACTAATTACGTGAATCCCATTACCTTTGCTGGGAATTGTTTCAGGCATAGGTAGGTTGCTCAGTTTCTATTAATGAGCCATGAGATATGCTGAGGTGTCCAGAAAAACTTTTCCATGTTCTCAAGAAAAGTCTACAAGAACATAAAAATAATTCTTTTTCCTTTCCTTGTCTGATATGTGAAAAAAATCTGTCTTTCTAGCAGCCTAATGAAGAGTTTTGGCACCACCAAAGATTACAGAAGAAGAGACGGGGGAGAAAACAAAACAATTTTTTGATATTATTCTTGGGTCACTAAACCAACACTGTAATCCATTTTGCCTCTAGCTATTATGTGAGACAATAACTTTCAACACTGTTTAAGCTTATGAGTGAAGGGTTTACCATTACTTATAGACAAAATTCCTTAATTAATATATAAAGGGATATGAGGAATTAGCAGACTAGATAAGACAAATGGAAACACCAGAGCTGTTTTCAAGAGGTCAGCTATAGTGGATGATACTATTAGTAGAAATTACAAGAAGGGGATTTGAGCTTAATATAAAACAACTGCCATTAGTCGTGTCTAAAAATGTATATCTGCCTTCAGAAGCAGAAAATTTCATCTCATCAGTGATTGGCCAACCACATTTCAATTATGCTGTGAATTAGAGAAATTTAACTATATAACCTCACAAATGATTGCCATCACTGGAATGCATTTCTGAGAAAATTTCATAAAGGATTTCTTGAAGTGATATATTGTCTAGTCTTAACATTTGATGATAAAACAATCTTCTAATGTCTATGTGTAAGGGAATTGCTTTCATATTTTCACTTTCCTACACTATGCATTTATTGAATTTGCTATTTTCAGACTACGCTAGTATAGTGAGAATAAAATTAGTACATGATTATTATACTACATGAATTAGTTCCTCACTGGGATATATTTTCAATCAATAAAAAATAACCCCTAGCATAAAGTTCATTGTCAACATTTCTGACAGAATTAATAAGGGAATGCAAAAGAAATAGGAAAATCAATATGGACTCAGTTGACCCTTCTTTGACTTTAAGAGGGGTGAAAATTTATCAAGTGCTGATCTTAACAACATAGGCATAAATGTTATAAAAATATTTTCTTCAAAAACAGAGTCATATTGACACAATGTCATTTTGAGTTAGTACTATATAATCATCAATAATAGATCCCACTATAGCAATGTTATTAAATGAAATGTTACAACCATACCAGCATTAAATCTAAAATAAAATTTTATTTTGTGACTTATTTTATAGAAAGATATATTTTTCACACCAGGATTAGGTGAATATCATTATGAAACTAGGAACTATCAAAATAATTTCAAAGAAGTTTTATCCTATGTGTATAATTTGGAGAACTATATTGAAAATTCTAGCAAGAACTGTTTATCTACCTTAAAGTCTAATAAATCACATTAGTTAAAAAGAGAGATTCCATTTTGTTGCTGATATAAATTCTCTGGTTTTCCTCGTGTCAGGTATATTAGTGCATCTTTTTTGTATGGAGCCTCTGAGGAAAGATAATCAGAGAAAGCACAAAACAAACACACATAAAGAAAAAGTACAGATTCTAATTACATAGGATTACTAACAGTCCCATAAATCATCTGATGACCTTTTGCTGTTACCAACGCAAAAATATTACTCTTATTTGCTTTTTTTTATATACTGGGAATCAAACTCAGGACCTTGTACTTGTGCCACTGAGCTATATCCCCAGCCCTCATTTGTATTTTTTAAAAAATTTTCTCTCTTACAAATACTGGAGAGGAGATAAGTTAAGCTAAGAGATTATTATCTAGCCCAAGCTCCCATGGCCTTCTGTGAAAGAAAGCATTTGCAAAATATGTTCTTAATATGCTGTGCTCCTCTCTTCTTCCATGCAGTCAAATTGATTTAAAAATCATTCATTTTTTAAACATAAGATCCCATCCTTTAAGAATGGATCTACCACTATAAAATTTAAAAACCTGTATTATTCTATGCATATGTGTGCTAACTGGCCTGTTGTAAGTACACTGCTTGGAGAAACCCTAGGTTTTATCTTCTTTGAAGAATACATATGTTTTATTTATTAGGAATAAGAAAATAGAAGCCATTTATCCTCCAATCTGTAAAGCTTAGATCAAAGATTTGCCTCTTAATAATTCTGGTTTGTCTTTAAAACTTTCAGGAAAATTATAAACTCATCAACACTATTCCCTACATTTCAGATAGCTGTATGGTAGAGTATTCTAAAAAAATTTTAAAGTTTCTCAAATTAACATATGTGTTTGACTAGATATATGACCATGAATCTTCCATTCTTTAATTTAAAAACTTTCATGGAGTATTTAAACACATACACCACTAACAACCTCTACACTTGAAAGTGCCACGTCATCAGAAAGGTTCTAAGTGGGGGGAAATGGCATCCTACAGTTTGAGTGCTTCCTTATTAATATTTAAGGGTGAAAATTCTGGTCTTTTTCGATTTCTTCTTCTTCTTTCTTTCTT